>CM055824.1:2692933-2727096 GCA_029582265.1 Zoroaster sp. YZ-2022
GCCCAGTAAAACCAATTGTTGTGATTAAAACACAAATACGAATGAAATTATTTCTAGCGACGGTTATAACTTTAAAAGTCTTTAAGGGAGGCCGACAAATTTATATCCAAATTAAAGCTTAGGTTCTCCTCTTTTAGGAAATCACATGACTTTTACATTTAGATAATTTCTTCATACCTTAAACGGCCTCCATGCACACTTAGTCCTCCGTAAAATACGGTCAAAATACGGGCCATAACTCAGGGTAGACAGCCTATATTGTTGTGATTAAAACACAAATACGAATGAAATTATTTCTAGCGACGGTTATAACTTTAAAGTTTTTAAGGAGGCCGACAAATTTATATCAAATTAAAGCTTAGGTTCTCCTCTTTTGGAAATCACATGACTTTTACATTTAGATAATTTCTTCATACCTTAAACGGCCTCCATGCACACTAGTCCTCCGTAAAATACGGTCAAAATACGGGCCATAACTCAGGGTAAACACCTGACATTGTTGTGATTAAAACACAAATACAGAATGAAATTATTTCTAGCGACAGTTATAACTTTAAAAGTTTTAAGGGAGGCCGACAAATTTATATCAAATTAAAGCTTAGGTTCTCCTCTTTTAGAAATCACATGACTTTTACATTTAGATAATTTCTTCATACCTTAAACGGCCTCCATGCACACTTAGCCCTCCGTAAAATACTGTCAAAATACGGGCCATAACTCAGGGTAAACACCTATATTGTTGTGATTAAAACACAAATACAGATGAAATTATTTCTAGCGACAGTTATAACTTTAAAAGTTTTTAAGGAGGCCGACAAATTTATATCAAATTAAAGCGGGTTCTCCTCTTTTAGGAAATCACATGACTTTTACATTTAGATAATTTCTTCATACCCTAAACGGCCTCCATGCACATAGTCCTCCGTAAAATACTGTCAAAATACGGGCCATAACTCAGGGTAAACACCCGACATTGTTGTGATTAAAAAACAAATACGAATGAAATTATTTCTAGCGACGGTTATAACTTTAAAAGTTTTTAAGGGAGGCCGACAAATTTATATCCAAATTAAAGCTTAGGTTCTCCTCTTTTAGGAAATCACATGACTTTTACATTTAGATAATTTCTTCATACCTTAAACGGCCTCCATGCACATAGTCCTCCGTAAAATACGGTAAAAATACGGGACATCACTCAGGGTAAACAACCGACATTGTTGTGATTAAAACACAAATACAGATGAAATTATTTCTAGCGACAGTTATAACTTTAAAAGTTTTTAAGGGAGGCCGACAAATTTATATCCAAATTAAAGCTTAGGTTCTCCTTTTTTCGGAAATCACATGACTTTTACATTTAGATAATTTCTTCATACCTTAAATGGCCTCCATGCACACTGAGCCCTCCGTAAAATACTGTCAAAATACGGGCCATAACTCAGGGTAAACACCCGACATTGTTGTGATTAAAACACAAATACGAATGAAATTATTTCTAGCGACGGTTATAACTTTAAAAGTTTTTAAGGGAGGCCGACAAATTTATATCCAAATTAAAGCTTAGGTTCTCCTCTTTTAGGAAATCACATGACTTTTACATTTAGACAATTTCTTCATACCTAAACGGCCTCCATGCACTTAGCCCTCCGTAAAATACTGTCAAAATACGGGCCATAACTCAGGGTAGACAGCCTATATTGTTGTGATTAAAACACAAATACAGAATGAAATTATTTCTAGCGACAGTTATAACTTTAACAGTTTTTAAAGGAGGCCGACAAATTTATATTCAAATTAAAGCTTAGGTTCTCCTCTTTTAGGAAATCACATGACTTTTACATTTAGATAATTTCTTCATACCTTAAACGGCCTCCATGCACACTTAGTCCTCCGTAAAATACGGTCAAAATACGGGCCATAACTCAGGGTAAACACCATAAATTGTTGTGATTAAAACACAAATACAAATGAAATTATTTCTAGAGACGGTTATAACTTTAAAAGATTTTATGGGAGGCCGACAAATTTATATCAAATTAAAGCTTAGGTTCTCCTCTTTTAGGAAATCACATGACTTTTACATTTAGATAATTTCTTCATACCTTAAACGGCCTCCATGCACTTAGTCCTCCGTAAAATACGGTCAAAATACGGGCCATAACTCAGGTAAACAGCCGACATTGTTGTGATTAAAACACAAATACAGATGAAATTATTTCTAGCGACAGTTATAACTTTAAAAGTTTTAAAGGCCGACAAATTTATATCCAAATTAAAGCTTAGGTTCTCCTCTTTTAGGAAATCACATGACTTTTACATTTAGATAATTTCTTCATACCTTAAATGGCCTCCATGCACACTGAGCCCTCCGCAAAATACTGTCAAAATACGGGCCATAACTCAGGGTAAACACCTGACATTGTTGTGATTAAAACACAAATACGAATGAAATTATTTCTAGCGACGGGTATAACTTTAAAAGTCTTTAAGGAGGCCTACAAATTTATATCAAATTAAAGCTTATGTTCTCCTCTTTTGAAATCACATGACTTTTACATTTAGACAATTTCTTCATACCTTAAACGGCCTCCATGCACACTTAGCCCTCCGTAAAATACGGTCAAAATACGGGCCATAACTCAGGGTAAACACCGACATTGTTGTGATTAAACACAATTACGAATTAAATTATTTCTAGAGTCGTTTATAACTTTAATATTTTTTAAGTGAGGCCGACAAATTTATATCCAAATTAAAGCTTAGGTTCTCCTCTTTTAGGAAATCACATGACTTTTACATTTAGATAATTTCTTCATACCTTAAACGGCCTCCATGCACACTTAGCCCTCCGTAAAATACGGTCAAAATACGGGCCATAACTCAGGGTAAACACCCGACATTGTTGTGATTAAAACACAAATACGAATGAAATTATTTCTAGCGACGGGTATAACTTTAAAAGTTTTTAAGGGAGGCCGACAAATTTATATCCAAATTAAAGCTTAGGTTCTCCTCTTTTAGGAAATCACATGACTTTTACATTTAGATAATTTCTTCATACCTTAAAGGACCACCATGCACACTTAGCCCTCCACAAAATGCTGTCAAAATACGCGCCATAACTCAGGGTAGACAGCCTATATTGTTGTGATTAAAACACAAATACGAATGAAATTATTTCTAGAGAGGTTTATACATTTTTTATTTTTTTAGGGAGGCCGACAAATTTATATCCAAATTAAAGCTTAGGTTCTCCTCTTTTGAAATCACATGACTTTTACATTTAGATAATTTCTTCATACCTTAAATGGCCTCCATGCACATAGCCCTCCCCAAAATACTGTCAAAATACGGGCCATAACTCAGGGTAAACACCTACATTGTTGTGATTAAAACACAAATACAGATGAAATTATTTCTAGCGACAGGTTATAACTTTAAAAGTTTTAAGGGAGGCCGACAAATTTATATCAAATTAAAGCTTAGGTTCTCCTCTTTTCGGAAATCACATGACTTTTACATTTAGATAATTTCTTCATACCTTAAACGGCCTCCATGCACACTTTGCCCTCCGTAAAATACGGTCAAAATACGGGCCATAACTCAGGTTAAACACCCGACATTGTTGTGATTAAAACACAAATACGAATGAAATTATTTCTAGCGACGGTTATTACTTTAAAAGTTTTAAGGAGGCCGACAAATTTATATCGAAATTAAAGCTTAGGTTCTCCTCTTTTAGGAAATCACATGACTTTTACATTTAGATAATTTCTTCATACCTTAAATGGCCTCCATGCACACTGAGCCCTCCGAAAAATACTGTCAAAATACGGGCCATAACTCAGGGTAAACACCCTAAATTGTTGTGATTAAAACACAAATACGAATGAAATTATTTCTAGCGACAGTTATAACTTTAAAAGTTTTAAGGAGGCCGACAAATTTATATCAAATTAAAGCTTAGGTTCTCCTCTTTTAGGAAATCACATGACTTTTACATTTAGACAATTTCTTCATACCTTAAACGGCCTCCATGCACACTTAGCCCTCCGTAAAATACGGTCAAAATACGGGCCATAACTCAGGGTAAACACCCGACATTGTTGTGATTAAAACACAAATACAAATGAAATTATTTCTAGCGACGGTTATAACTTTAAAAGTTTTTAAGGGAGGCCGACAAATTTATATCCAAATTAAAGCTTAGGTTCTCCTCTTTTAGGAAATCACATGACTTTTACATTTAGATAATTTCTTCATACCTTAAACGGCCTCCATGCACTTAGTCCTCCGTAAAATACGGTCAAAATACGGGCCATAACTCAGGGTAAACACCCGACATTGTTGTGATTAAAACACAAATACGAATGAAATTATTTCTAGCGACGGTTATAACTTTAAAAGTTTTTAAGAGAGGCCGACAAATTTATATCCAAATTAAAGCTTAGGTTCTCCTCTTTTGAAATCACATGACTTTTACATTTAGATAATTTCTTCATACCTTAAAGGCCTCCATGCACATAGCCCTCCGCAAAATACAGTCAAAATACCGGCCAAAAATAAGGGTAGACAGCCTATATTGTTGTGATTAAAACACAAATACGAATGTAATTATATCTAGCGACAGTTATAACTTTAAAAGTTTTTAAGGAGGCCGACAAATTTATATCAAATTAAAAGCTTAGGTTCTCCTCTTTTAGGAAATCACATGACTTTTACATTTAGATAATTTCTTCATACCTTAACAGCCTCCATGCACTTAGTCCTCCGTAAAATACGGTCAAAATACGGGCCATAACTCAGGGTAAACACCGACATTGTTGTGATTAAAACACAAATACGAATGAAATTATTTCTAGCGACGGTTATAACTTTAAAAGTTTTTAAGGGAGGCCGACAAATTTATATCCAAATTAAAGCTTAGGTTCTCCTCTTTTAGGAAATCACATGACTTTTACATTTAGATAATTTCTTCATACCTTAAACGGCCTCCATGCACACTTAGTCCTCCGTAAAATACTGTCAAAATACAGGCCATAACTCAGGGTAAACACCCGACATTGTTGTGATTAAAACACAAATACGAATGAAATTATTTCTAGCGACGGTTATAACTTTAAAAGTTTTTAAGGGAGGCCGACAAATTTATATCCAAATTAAAGCTTAGGTTCTCCTCTTTTAGGAAATCACATGACTTTTACATTTAGATAATTTCTTCATACCTTAAATGGCCTCCATGCACACTGAGCCCTCCGCAAAATACTGTCAAAATACGGGCCATAACTCAGGGTAAACAGCCTATATTGTTGTGATTAAAACACAAATACGAATGAAATTATTTCTAGCGACGGTTATAACTTTAAAAGTTTTTAAGGGAGGCCGACAAATTTATATCCAAATTAAAGCTTAGGTTCTCCTCTTTTAGGAAATCACATGACTTTTACATTTAGATAATTTCTTCATACCTTAAACGGCCTCCATGCACACTTAGCCCTCCGTAAAATACGGTCAAAATACGGGCCATAACTCAGGGTAAACACCAGACATTGTTGTGATTAAAACACAAATACGAATGAAATTATTTCTAGCGACGGTTATAACTTTAAAGTTTTAAGGGAGGCCGACAAATTTATATCAAATTAAAGCTTAGGTTCTCCTCTTTTAAAATCACATGACTTTTACATTTAGATAATTTCTTCATACCTTAAACGGCCTCCATGCACACTTAGCCCTCCGTAAAATACGGTCAAAATACGGGCCATAACTCAAGGTAAACACCCGACATTGTTGTGATTAAAACACAAATACGAATGAAATTATTTCTAGCGACTGTTATAACTTTAAAAGTTTTTAAGGGAGGCCGACAATTTTATATCCAAATTAAAGCTTAGGTTCTCCTCTTTTAGGAAATCACATGACTTTTACATTTAGATAATTTCTTCATACCTTAAAGGACCACCATGCACACTTAGCCCTCCGCAAAATACTGTCAAAATACGGGCCATAACTCAGGGTAGACAGCCTAAATTGTTGTGATTAAAACACAAATAAGAATGAAATTATTTCTAGCGACGGTTATAACTTTAAAAGTTTTTAAGGGAGGCCGACAAATTTATATCCAAATTAAAGCTTAGGTTCTCCTCTTTTAGGAAATCACATGACTTTTACATTTAGATAATTTCTTCATACCTTAAACGGCCTCCATGCACACTTAGCCCTCCGTAAAATACGGTCAAAATACGGGCCATAACTCAGGGTAAACACCCGACATTGTTGTGATTAAAACACAAATACGAATGAAATTATTTCTAGCGACGGTTATAACTTTAAAAGTCTTTAAGGGAGGCCGACAAATTTATATCCAAATTAAAGCTTAGGTTCTCCTCTTTTAGGAAATCACATGACTTTTACATTTAGACAATTTCTTCATACCTTAAACGGCCTCCATGCACACTTAGCCCTCCGTAAAATACGGTCAAAATACGGGCCATAACTCAGGGTAAACACCCGACATTGTTGTGATTAAAACACAAATACGAATGAAATTATTTCTAGCGGTTATAACTTTAAAAGTTTTTAAGGGAGGCCGACAAATTTATATCCAAATTAAAGCTTAGGTTCTCCTCTTTTAGGAAATCACATGACTTTTACATTTAGATAATTTCTTCATACCTTAAATGGCCTCCATGCACACTGAGCCCTCCGCAAAATACTGTCAAAATACGGGCCATAACTCAGGGTAAACACCCGACATTGTTGTGATTAAAACACAAATACGAATGAAATTATTTCTAGAGACGGTTATAACTTTAAAAGTTTTAATGGAGGCCGACAAATTTATATCCAAATTAAAGCTTAGGTTCTCCTCTTTTAGGAAATCACATGACTTTTACATTTAGACAATTTCTTCATACCTTAAACGGCCTCCATGCACACTTAGCCCTCCGTAAAATACGGTCAAAATACGGGCCATAACTCAGGGTAAACACCCGACATTGTTGTGATTAAAACACAAATAAGAATGAAATTATTTCTAGCGTCTGTTATAACTTTAAAAGTTTTTAAGGAGGCCGACAAATTTATATCCAAATTAAAGCTTAGGTTCTCCTCTTTTAGGAAATCACATGACTTTTACATTTAGATAATTTCTTCATACCTTAAACGGCCTCCATGCACACTTAGCCCTCCGTAAAATACGGTCAAAATACGGGCCATAACTCAGGGTAAACACCCGACATTGTTGTGATTAAAACACAAATACGAATGAAATTATTTCTAGCGACGGTTATAACTTTAAAAGTTTTTAAGGGAGGCCGACAAATTTATATCCAAATTAAAGCTTAGGTTCTCCTCTTTTAGGAAATCACATGACTTTTACATTTAGATAATTTCTTCATACCTTAAAGGACCACCATGCACACTTAGCCCTCCGCAAAATACTGTCAAAATACGGGCCATAACTCAGGGTAGACAGCCTCTATTGTTGTGATTAAAACACAAATACGAATGAAATTATTTCTAGCGACGGTTATAACTTTAAAAGTTTTTAAGGGAGGCCGACAAATTTATATCAAATTAAAGCTTAGGTTCTCCTCTTTTAGGAAATCACATGACTTTTACATTTAGATAATTTCTTCATACCTTAAACGGCCTCCATGCACACTTAGTCCTCCGTAAAATACGGTCAAAATACGGGCCATAACTCAGGGTAGACAGCCTATATTGTTGTGATTAAAACACAAATACAAATGAAATTATTTCTAGCGACAGTTATATACTTTAAAAAGTCTTTAAGGAGGCCTACAAATTTATATACAAATTAAAGCTTAGGTTCTCCTCTTTTATGAAATCACATGACTTTTACATTTAGATAATTTCTTCATACCTTAAACGGCCTCCATGCACACTTAGCCCTCCGTAAAATACGGTCAAAATACGGGCCATAACTCAGGGTAAACACCCGACATTGTTGTGATTAAAACACAAATACAGATGAAATTATTTCTAGCGACAGTTATAACTTTAAAAGTTTTTAAAGGGAGGCCGACAAATTTATATCAAATTAAAGCTTAGGTTCTCCTCTTTTAGGAAATCACATGACTTAGACATTGAGATAATTTCTTCATACCCAAAACGCACTCCAGTTCTACTTAGTCCTCCGTAAAATACGGTCAAAATACGGGCCATAACTCAGGGTCAACACCGACATTGTTGTGATTAAAACACAAATACAGATGAAATTATTTCTAGCGACGGTTATAACTTTAAAAGTTTTAAGGAGGCCGACAAATTTATATCAAATTAAAGCTTAGGTTCTCCTCTTTTAGGAAATCACATGACTTTTACATTTAGATAATTTCTTCATACCTTAAAGGACCACCATGCACACTTAGACCTCCGCAAAATACTGTCAAAATACGGGCCATAACTCAGGGTAGACAGCCTATATTGTTGTGATTAAAACACAAATACGAATGAAATTATTTCTAGCGACGGTTATAACTTTAAAAGTTTTAAGGAGGCCGACAAATTTATATCCAAATTAAAGCTTAGGTTCTCCTCTTTAGGAAATCACATGACTTTTACATTTAGATAATTTCTTCATACCTTAAACGGCCTCCATGCACACTTAGTCCTCCGTAAAATACGGTCAAAATACTGGCCATAACTCAGGGTAAACACCCGACATTGTTGTGATTAAAACACAAATACGAATGAAATTATTTCTAGCGACGGTTATAACTTTAAAAGTCTTTAAGGGAGGCCGACAAATTTATATCCAAATTAAAGCTTAGGTTCTCCTCTTTTAGGAAATCACATGACTTTTACATTTAGATAATTTCTTCATACCTTAAATGGCCTCCATGCACACTTAGTCCTCCGTAAAATACGGTCAAAATACGGGCCATAACTCAGGGTAAACACCCGACATTGTTGTGATTAAAACACAAATACGAATGAAATTATTTCTAGCGACGGTTATAACTTTAAAAGTCTTTAAGGGAGGCCGACAAATTTATATCCAAATTAAAGCTTAGGTTCTCCTCTTTTAGGAAATCACATGACTTTTACATTTAGATAATTTCTTCATACCTTAAATGGCCTCCATGCACACTGAGCCCTCCGCAAAATACTGTCAAAATACGGGCCATAACTCTGGGTAAACACCTGACATTGTTGTGATTAAAACACAAATACAAATGAAATTATTTCTAGCGACTGTTATAACTTTAAAAGTTTTTAAGGTAGGCCGACAAATTTATATCCAAATTAAAGCTTAGGTTCTCCTCTTTTAGGAAATCACATGACTTTACATTTAGACAATTTCTTCATACCTTAAACGGCCTCCATGCACACTTAGCCCTCCGTAAAATACGGTCAAAATACGGGCCATAACTCAGGGTAAACACCCGACATTGTTGTGATTAAAACACAAATACGAATGAAATTATTTCTAGCGACGGTTATAACTTTAAAAGATATTATGGGAGGCCGACAAATTTATATCCAAATTAAAGCTTAGGTTCTCCTCTTTAGGAAATCACATGACTTTTACATTTAGATACAATTTCTTCATACCTTAAAGGGCCTCCATGCACACTTAGCCCTCCGCAAAATACGGTCAAAATACGGGCCATAACTCAGGGTAAACACCCGACATTGTTGTGATTAAAACACAAATACAAATGAAATTATTTCTAGCGACGGTTATAACTTTAAAAGTTTTTAAGGGAGGCCGACAAATTTATATCCAAATTAAAGCTTAGGTTCTCCTCTTTTAGGAAATCACATGACTTTTACATTTAGATAATTTCTTCATACCTTAAACGGCCTCCATGCACACTTAGTCCTCCGTAAAATACGGTCAAAATACGGGCCATAACTCAGGGTAAACACCCGACATTGTTGTGATTAAAACACAAATACGAATGAAATTATTTCTAGCGACGGTTATAACTTTAAAAGTTTTTAGGGAGGCCGACAAATTTATATCCAAATTAAAGCTTAGGTTCTCCTCTTTTAGGAAATCACATGACTTTTACATTTAGACAATTTCTTCATACCTTAAACGGCCTCCATGCACACACACTTAGCCCTCCGTAAAATACGGTGAAAATACGGGCCATAACTCAGGGTAAAGACCCGACATTGTTGTGATTAAAACACAAATACGAATGAAATTATTTCTAGCGACAGTTATAACTTTAAAAGTTTTAAGGGAGGGCGACAAATTTATATCAATATTAAAGCTTAGGTTCTCCTCTTTTAGGAAATCACATGACTTTTACATTTAGACAATTTCTTCATACCTTAAACGGCCTCCATGCACACTTAGCCCTCCGTAAAATACGGTCAAAATACGGGCCATAACTCAGGGTAAACACCCGACATTGTTGTGATTAAAACACAAATACGAATGAAATTATTTCTAGCGACGGTTATAACTTTAAACGTTTTTAAGGGAGGGCGACAAATTTATATCGAAATTAAAGCTTAGGTTCTCCTCTTTTAGGAAATCACATGACTTTTACATTTAGATAATTTCTTCATACCTTAAACGGCCTCCATGCACACTTAGTCCTCCGTAAAATACGGTCAAAATACGGGCCATAACTCAGGTAAACACCCGACATTGTTGTGATTAAAACACAAATACGAATGAAATTATTTCCAGCGACGGTTATAACTTTAAAAGTTTTTAAGGGAGGCCGACAAATTTATATCCAAATTAAAGCTTAGGTTCTCCTCTTTTAGGAAATCACATGACTTTTACATTTAGATAATTTCTTCATACCTTAAGGACCTCCATGCACTTAGTCCTCCGTAAAACACGGTCAAAATTCGGGCCATAACTCAGGGTAGACCGCCTCTATTGTGGTGATTAAAAGTCAACTACGAAGGAAAATATTTCTAGCGGCGGGTATAACTTTAAAAGTTTTTAAGGGAGGCCGACAAATTTATATCCAAATTAAAGCTTAGGTTCTCCTCTTTTAGGAAATCACATGACTTTTACATTTAGACAATTTCTTCATACCTTAAACGGCCTCCATGCACCTTAGTCCTCCGTAAAATACGGTCAAAATACGGGCCATAACTCAGGGTAAACACCCGACATTGTTGTGATTAAAACACAAATACGAATGAAATTATTTCTAGCGACGGTTATAACTTTAAAAGTCTTTAAGGGAGGCCGACAAATTTATATCCAAATTAAAGCTTAGGTTCTCCTCTTTTAGGAAATCACATGACTTTTACATTTAGATAATTTCTTCATACCTTAAACGGCCTCCATGCACACTTAGTCCTCCGTAAAATACGGTCAAAATACGGGCCATAACTCAGGTAAACACCCGACATTGTTGTGATTAAAACACAAATACGAATGAAATTATTTCTAGCGACGGTTATAACTTTAAAAGTTTTTAAGGGAGGCCGACAAATTTATATCCAAATTAAAGCTTAGGTTCTCCTCTTTTAGGAAATCACATGACTTTTACATTTAGATAATTTCTTCATACCTTAAATGGCCTCCATGCACACTGAGCCCTCCGCAAAATACTGTCAAAATACGGGCCATAACTCAGGGTAAACACCCGACATTGTTGTGATTAAAACACAAATACGAATGAAATTATTTCTAGCGATGGGTATAACTTTAAAAGTTTTTAAGGGAGGCCGACAAATTTATATCACATTAAAGCTTAGGTTCTCCTCTTTTAGGAAATCACATGACTTTTACATTTAGACAATTTCTTCATACCTTAAACGGCCTCCATGCACACTTAGCCCTCCGTAAAATACGGTCAAAATACGGGCCATAACTCAGGGTAAACACCCGACATTGTTGTGATTAAAACACAAATACGAATGAAATTATTTCTAGCGAGTTATAACTTTAAAAGTCTTTAAGGAGGCCGACAAATTTATATTCAAATTAAAGCTTAGGTTCTCCTCTTTTAGGAAATCACATGACTTTTACATTTAGATAATTTCTTCATACCTTAAACGGCCTCCATGCACACTTAGTCCTCCGTAAAATACGGTCAAAATACGGGCCATAACTCAGGGTAAACACCCGACATTGTTGTGATTAAAACACAAATACGAATGAAATTATTTCTAGCGACGGTTATAACTTTAAAAGTTTTTAAGGGAGGCCGACAAATTTATATCCAAATTAAAGCTTAGGTTCTCCTCTTTTAGGAAATCACATGACTTTTACATTTAGATAATTTCTTCATACCTTAAAGGACCACCATGCACACTTAGCCCTCCGCAAAATACTGTCAAAATACGGGCCATAACTCAGGGTAGACAGCCTCTATTGTTGTGATTAAAAGTCAAATACGAATGAAATTATTTCTAGCGACGGTTATAACTTTAAAAGTTTTTAAGGGAGGCCGACAAATTTATATCCAAATTAAAGCTTAGGTTCTCCTCTTTTAGGAAATCACATGACTTTTACATTTAGATAATTTCTTCATACCTTAAACGGCCTCCATGCACACTTAGTCCTCCGTAAAATACGGTCAAAATACGGGCCATAACTCAGGGTAAACACCCGACATTGTTGTGATTAAAACACAAATACGAATGAAATTATTTCTAGCGACGGTTATAACTTTAAAAGTCTTTAAGGGAGGCCGACAAATTTATATCCAAATTAAAGCTTAGGTTCTCCTCTTTTAGGAAATCACATGACTTTTACATTTAGATAATTTCTTCATACCTTAAACGGCCTCCATGCACACTTAGTCCTCCGTAAAATACGGTCAAAATACGGGCCATAACTCAGGGTAAACACCCGACATTGTTGTGATTAAAACACAAATACGAATGAAATTATTTCTAGCGACGGGTATAACTTTAAAAGTTTTTAAGGGAGGCCGACAAATTTATATCCAAATTAAAGCTTAGGTTCTCCTCTTTTAGGAAATCACATGACTTTTACATTTAGATAATTTCTTCATACCTTAAATGGCCTCCATGCACACTGATCCCTCCGCAAAATACTGTCAAAATACGGGCCATAACTCAGGGTAAACACCCGACATTGTTGTGATTAAAACACAAATACGAATGAAATTATTTCTAGCGACGGTTATAACTTTAAAAGTTTTTAAGGGAGGCCGACAAATTTATATCCAAATTAAAGCTTAGGTTCTCCTCTTTTAGGAAATCACATGACTTTTACATTTAGACAATTTCTTCATACTTTAAACGGCCTCCATGCACACTTAGCCCTCAGTAAAATACGGTCAAAATACGGGCCATAACTCAGGGTAAACACCCGACATTGTTGTGATTAAAACACAAATACGAATGAAATTATTTCTAGCGACGGTTATAACTTTAAAAGTTTTTAAGGGAGGCCGACAAATTTATATCCAAATTAAAGCTTAGGTTCTCCTCTTTTAGGAAATCACATGACTTTTACATTTAGACAATTTCTTCATACCTTAAACGGCCTCCATGCATACTTAGCCCTCCGTAAAATACGGTCAAAATACGGGCCATAACTCAGGGTAAACACCCGACATTGTTGTGATTAAAACACAAATACGAATGAAATTATTTCTAGCGACGGTTATAACTTTAAAAGTTTTTAAGGGAGGCCGACAAATTTATATCCAAATTAAAGCTTAGGTTCTCCTCTTTTAGGAAATCACATGACTTTTACATTTAGATAATTTCTTCATACCTTAAAGGACCACCATGCACACTTAGCCCTCCGCAAAATACTGTCAAAATACGGGCCATAACTCAGGTTAGACAGCCTATATTGTTGTGATTAAAACACAAATACAAATGAAATTATTTCTAGCGACGGTTATAACTTTAAAAGTTTTTAAGGGAGGCCGACAAATTTATATCCAAATTAAAGCTTAGGTTCTCCTCTTTTAGGAAATCACATGACTTTTACATTTAGATAATTTCTTCATACCTTAAACGGCCTCCATGCACACTTAGTCCTCCGTAAAATACGGTCAAAATACGGGCCATAACTCAGGTAAACACCCGACATTGTTGTGATTAAAACACAAATACGAATGAAATTATTTCTAGCGACGGTTATAACTTTAAAAGTCTTTAAGGGAGGCCGACAAATTTATATCCAAATTAAAGCTTAGGTTCTCCTCTTTTAGGAAATCACATGACTTTTACATTTAGATAATTTCTTCATACCTTAAACGGCCTCCATGCACACTTAGTCCTCCGTAAAATACGGTCAAAATACGGGCCATAACTCAGGTAAACACCCGACATTGTTGTGATTAAAACACAAATACGAATGAAATTATTTCTAGCGACGGTTATAACTTTAAAAGTTTTTAAGGGAGGCCGACAAATTTATATCCAAATTAAAGCTTAGGTTCTCCTCTTTTAGGAAATCACATGACTTTTACATTTAGATAATTTCTTCATACCTTAAATGGCCTCCATGCACTTAGCCCTCCGCAAAATACGGTGTCAAAATACGGGCCATAACTCAGGGTAAACACCTATATTGTTGTGATTAAAACACAAATACAGATGAAATTATTTCTAGCGACGGTTATAACTTTAAAAGTTTTTAAGGGAGGCCGACAAATTTATATCCAAATTAAAGCTTAGGTTCTCCTCTTTTAGGAAATCACATGACTTTTACATTTAGACAATTTCTTCATACCTTAAACGGCCTCCATGCACACTTAGCCCTCCGTAAAATACGGTCAAAATACGGGCCATAACTCAGGATAAACACCCGACATTGTTGTGATTAAAACACAAATACGGATGAAATTATTTCTAGCGACGGTTATAACTTTAAAAGTTTTTAAGGGAGGCCGACAAATTTATATCCAAATTAAAGCTTAGGTTCTCCTCTTTTAGGAAATCACATGACTTTTACATTTAGACAATTTCTTCATACCTTAAACGGCCTCCATGCACACTTAGCCCTCAGTAAAATACGGTCAAAATACGGGCCATAACTCAGGGTAAACACCCGACATTGTTGTGATTAAAACACAAATACGAATGAAATTATTTCTAGCGACGGTTATAACTTTAAAAGTTTTTAAGGGAGGCCGACAAATTTATATCCAAATTAAAGCTTAGGTTCTCCTCTTTTAGGAAATCACATGACTTTTACATTTAGATAATTTCTTCATACCTTAAACGGCCTCCATGCACACTTAGTCCTCCGTAAAATACGGTCAAAATACGGGCCATAACTCAGGGTAAACACCCGACATTGTTGTGATTAAAACACAAATACGAATGAAATTATTTCTAGCGACGGTTATAACTTTAAAGGTTTTTAACCGAGGCCGACAAATTTATATCCAAATTAAAGCTTAGGTTCTCCTCTTTTAGGAAATCACATGACTTTTACATTTAGACAATTTCTTCATACCTTAATCGGCCTCCATGCACACTTAGCCCTCCGTAAAATACGGTCAAAATACGGGCCATAACTCAGGGTAGACAGCCTATATTGTTGTGATTAAAACACAAATACGAATGAAATTATTTCTAGCGACGGTTATAACTTTAAAAGTTTTAATGGAGGCCGACAAATTTATATCAAATTAAAGCTTAGGTTCTCCTCTTTTAGGAAATCACATGACTTTTACATTTAGACAATTTCTTCATACCTTAAATGGCCTCCATGCACACTGAGCCCTCCGCAAAATACTGTCAAAATACGGGCCATAACTCAGGGTAGACAGCCTATATTGTTGTGATTAAAACACAAATACGAATGAAATTATTTCTAGCGACGGTTATAACTTTAAAAGTCTTTAAGGGAGGCCGACAAATTTATATCCAAATTAAAGCTTAGGTTCTCCTCTTTTAGGAAATCACATGACTTTTACATTTAGACAATTTCTTCATACCTTAATCGGCCTCCATGCAGACTTAGCCCTCCGTAAAATACGGTCAAAATACGGGCCATAACTCAGGGTAGACAGCCTATATTGTTGTGATTAAAAGACAAATACGAATGAAATTATTTCTAGCGACGGTTATAACTTTAAAAGTTTTAAGGAGGCCGACAAATTTATATCCAAATTAAAGCTTAGGTTCTCCTCTTTTAGGAAATCACATGACTTTTACATTTAGATAATTTCTTCATACCTTAAAGGACCTCCATGCACACTTAGCCCTCCATAAAAATACTGTCAAAATACGGGCCATAACTCAGGGTAGACAGCCTCTATTGTTGTGATTAAAACACAAATACGAATGAAATTATTTCTAGCGACAGTTATAACTTTAAAGTTTTAAGGAGGCCGACAAATTTATATCAAATTAAAGCTTAGGTTCTCCTCTTTTAGGAAATCACATGACTTTTACATTTAGATAATTTCTTCATACCTTAAAATGGCCTCCATGCACTGAGCCCTCCGCAAAATACTGTCAAAATACAGGCCATAACTCAGGGTAGACAGCCTATATTGTTGTGATTAAAACACAAATACGAAGGAAATTATTTCTAGCGACAGTTATAACTTTAAAAGTCTTTAAGGAGGCCGACAAATTTATATCAAATTAAAGCTTAGGTTCTCCTCTTTAGGAAATCACATGACTTTTACATTTAGATAATTTCTTCATACCTTAAACGGCCTCCATGCACACTTAGTCCTCCGTAAAATACGGTCAAAATACGGGCCATAACTCAGGGTAGACAGCCTATATTGTTGTGATTAAAACACAAATACGAATGAAATTATTTCTAGCGACAGTTATAACTTTAAAAGTTTTAAGGAGGCCGACAAATTTATATCAAATTAAAGCTTCGGTTCTCCTCTCTTTTGATATCACATGACTTTTACATTTAGACAATTTCTTCATACCTTAATCGGCCTCCATGCACACTTAGCCCTCCGTAAAATACGGTCAAAATACGGGCCATAACTCAGGGTAGACAGCCTATTGTTGTGATTAAAAGACAAATACAGAATGAAATTATTTCTAGCGACAGTTATAACTTTAAAGTTTTAAGGAGGCCGACAAATTTATATCAAATTAAAGCTTAGGTTCTCCTCTTTTAGGAAATCACATGACTTTTACATTTAGACAATTTCTTCATACCTTAATCGGCCTCCATGCACACTTAGTCCTCCGTAAAATACGGTCAAAATACGGGCCATAACTCAGGGTAGACAGCCTATATTGTTGTGATTAAAACACAAATACGAATGAAATTATTTCTAGCGACAGTTTATAACTTTAAAAGATTTTAAGGGAGGCCGACAAATTTATATCAAATTAAAGCTGAGGTTCTCCTCTTTTAGGAAATCACATGACTTTTACATTTAGATAATTTCTTCATACCTTAAAGGACCTCCATGCACATAGCCCTCCGCAAAATACTGTCAAAATACGGGCCATAACTCAGGGTAAACACCTGACATTGTTGTGATTAAAACACAAATACAGATGAAATTATTTCTAGCGACAGTTATAACTTTAAAAGTTTTAAGGAGGCCGACAAATTTATATCAAATTTAAAGCTTAGGTTCTCCTCTTTTAGGAAATCACATGACTTTTACATTTAGACAATTTCTTCATACCTTAATCGGCCTCCATGCACACTTAGCCCTCCGTAAAATACGGTCAAAATACAGGCCATAACTCAGGGTAAACACCCGACATTGTTGTGATTAAAACACAAATACGAGATGAAATTATTTCTAGCGACAGGTATAACTTTAAAAGTTTTAAGGGAGGCCGACAAATTTATATCCAAATTAAAGCTTAGGTTCTCCTCTTTTAGGAAATCACATGACTTTTACATTTAGATAATTTCTTCATACCTTAAGGACCACCATGCATTAGCCCTCCGCAAAATACTGTCAAAATACGGGCCATAACTCAGGGCAGACAGCCTATATTGTTGTGATTAAAAGACAAATACAGATAAATTATTTCTAGCGACAGTTATAACTTTAAAAGTTGTTAAGGGAGGCCGACAAATTTATATCCAAATTAAAGCTTAGGTTCTCCTCTTTTAGGAAATCACATGACTTTTACATTTAGATAATTTCTTCATACCTTAAAGGCCTCCATGCACATAGCCCTCCGCAAAATACTGTCAAAATACGGGCCATAACTCAGGGTAGACAGCCTCTATTGTTGTTATTAAAACACAAAGACACAGGAAATTATTGTTAGCGACGGTTATAACTTTAAAAGTTGTTAAGGGAGGCCGACAAATTTATATCAAATTAAAGCTTAGGTTCTCCTCTTTTGAAATCACATGACTTTTACATTTAGATAATTTGTTCATACCTTAAATGGAATCCATGCACAATGAACCCTCCGCAAAATACTGTCAAAATACGGGCCATAACTCCAGGGTAGAACAGCCTATATTGTTGTGATTAAAACACAAATACAGATGAAATTATTTCTAGCGACGGTTATAACTTTAAAGTTTTTCAGGAGGCCGACAAATTTATATCCAAATTAAAGCTTAGGTTCTCCTCTTTTAGGAAATCACATGACTTTTACATTTAGACAATTTCTTCATACCTTAAACCGCCTCCATGCACACTTAGTCCTCCGTAAAATACGGTCAAAATACGGGCCATAACTCAGGGTAGACAGCCTATATTGTTGTGATTAAAAGACAAATACGAATGAAATTATTTCTAGCGACGGTTATAACTTTAAAAGTTTTTAAGGGAGGCCGACAAATTTATATCCAAATAAAAGCTTAGGTTCTCCTCTTTTAGGAAATCACATGACTTTTACATTTAGACAATTTCTTCATACCTTAAATGGCCTCCATGCACACTGAGCCCTCCGCAAAATACTGTCAAAATACGGGCCATAACTCAGGGTAGACAGCCTATATTGTTGTGATTAAAACACAAATACGAATGAAATTATTTCTAGCGACGGTTATAACTTTAAAAGTCTTGAAGGGAGGCCGACAAATTGATATCCAAATTAAAGCTTAGGTTCTCCTCTTTTAGGACATCACATGACTTTTACATTTAGACAATTTCTTCATACCTTAAAGGTCCTAGGAAATAGAAATTTTTAACAGTGAAAACAATAAAGTATACCTATTGGAACATATATTTGTCATTTGTCTATTTTATCCCCGCCCCTTTGCACCATTAAAAAAATAAATTCTGAAATTAGGGGGGCGCCACGCTCCTCCCCTACCTCCTCATTATCATATTATAATCCGCAAATCCGTGACGTAGACCTAGGAAGGTCCAGCACTGCCTGCGATGAAGTTTCAGTCAAGTCGTACTCAAAACCACTGAAGTTGATGTGTCATATTAGATCTTCTTTTCAGCTAAATTTAGTAGATATCCCACATTTTTGGGAAATGCCTTGTAGGTGTGTTGTTGCTGGGTGTAGCAACACCACAAAGAGGTGTCAGCCTTCACCGATTTCCACCAGACCCTAAATACAGGCGAATTTGGACGGCGAGTGTGAAGCTGACCAGGGCGAAATGGTCCAGGACCAACGGGCACTCTATGATATGTAAGCGCTCACTTTGAGCCAACATACTTTGACCGGGGCTCCAGAGCCAGTTTGGCATGAGATTTAAAGCCATGCTGCGCCCTGATGCAGTACCAACAATATTTCCCTTAAGTCAGAAGGCCAAGAAACGTCCAGAAAAGAAAAGTAGCTTTCTTGAAGCGAGAAAGTCTCAGGGGTAAGTTGCTTTGTTTTCCGTGTAACTTACATGTGTATGTGCACCCACAAGCAATAGGCTTATTACTAACGTTAGAGGTCGATTGTTACACTTCGCACACCACATTAACGCTAAAAATGTCGTTTCATTGTGAAGTCACTGAAGATGTCATTGTACAATTCTTTGACAATGTTAATTATGTGTGTGATTTTTGGATCTTGTTTCAAAATCATCGAGTGCAGAATTATGTTTTGAAACGGTCATAACGACAGCTTACACAATTCACCAATGACTCCTGGCCATGTGTGTATCCATGCCATTGATTCGACAGGGCCTTGCGCTTCGTTTTACGGTAGAGCCTACAGTACAGATTTATCGGTGCTATACGGTCATGTTTACTATGCAACTTGCAAGTCGTGTGCACATACACTGTACATGTGTACGTTGCGCACAGTTTATGACCCTTTTTTATAATCCCACGGTTTAACCATGGAGCAACTAAACACAATGGCAACATTGGTGCCTAATATTAGACTTAGTTTATTCATGGTTTATTGCTCCTAGGTCTACGTCACGAACAGCGCCACCGCGCGTTGGGCAACATTGAAATTAGATGAGGCAATTTTTGTAAAAATCAAATTAAAAATAATTAGCCCAATCCAGACATAAATTAAACGTAAAATCGTTTTTTATTCATATCAATTGATAAAATAACAAAAGAAAATAAATAAGCACAATTTGACTCTTCCTAGGACCTTTAAACGGCCTCCATGCACACTTAGTTCTCCGTAAAATACGGTCAAAATACGGGCCATAACTCAGGCTAGACAGCCTATATTGTTGTGATTAAAAGACAAATACGAATGAAATTATTTCTAGCGACGGTTATAACTTTAAAAGTTTTTAAGGGAGGCCGACAAATTTATATCCAAATTAAAGCTTAGGTTCTCCTCTTTTAGGAAATCACATGACTTTTACATTTAGACAATTTCTTCATACCTTAATCGGCCTCCATGCACACTTAGCCCTCCGTAAAATACGGTCAAAATACGGGCCATAACTCATGGTAGACAGCCTATATTGTTGTGATTAAAAGACAAATACGAATGAAATTATTTCTAGCGACGGTTATAACTTTAAAAGTCTTTAAGGGAGGCCGACAAATTTATATCCAAATTAAAGCTTAGGTTCTCCTCTTTTTGGTATTCACTTGACTTTTTCATTTAGACAATTTCTTCATACCTTAAATATGGCCTCCATGCACTGAGCCCTCCGCAAAATACTGTCAAAATACGGGCCATAACTCAGGGTAGACAGCCTATATTGTTGTGATTAAAACACAAATACGAATGAAATTATTTCTAGCGACGGTTATAACTTTAAAAGTCTTGAAGGGAGGCCGACAAATTTATATCCAAATTAAAGCTTAGGTTCTCCTCTTTTAGGACATCACATGACTTTTACATTTAGACAATTTCTTCATACCTTAAACGGCCTCCATGCACACTTAGTTCTCCGTAAAATACGGTCAAAATACGGGCCATAACTCAGGCTAGACAGCCTATATTGTTGTGACTAAAAGACAAATACAGATGAAATTATTTCTAGCGACAGTTATAACTTTAAAAGTTTTAAGGAGGCCGACAAATTTATATCAAATTAAGCTTAGGTTCTCCTCTTTTAGGAAATCACATGACTTTTACATTTAGATAAATTTCTTCATACCTTAAGGACCACCATGCGCACTTAGCCCTCCGCAAAATACTGTCAAAAATAAGGCCATAACTCAGGTAGACAGCCTCTATTGTTGTGATTAAAACACAAATACAGAATGAAATTATTTCCAGCGACGGTTATAACTTTAAAAGTTTTTAAGGGAGGCCGACAAATTTATATCAAATTAAAGCTTAGGTTCTCCTCTTTTAGGAAATCACATGACTTTTACATTTAGATAATTTCTTCATACCTTAAATGGCCTCCATGCACACTGAGCCCTCCGCAAAATACTGTCAAAATACAGGCCATAACTCAGGGTAGACAGCCTATATTGTTGTGATTAAAACACAAATACGAATATTATTTCTAGCGACGGTTATAACTTTAAAAGTCTTTAAGGGAGGCCGACAAATTTATATCCAAATTAAAGCTTAGGTTCTCCTCTTTTAGGAAATCACATGACTTTTACATTTAGACAATTTCTTCATACCTTAAACGGCCTCCATGCACACTTAGTCCTCCGTAAAATACGGGCCATAACTCAGGGTAGACAGCCTATATTGTTGTGATTAAAAGACAAATACAATTGAAATTATTTCTAGCGACGGTTATAACTTTAAAAGTTTTTAAGGGAGGCCGACAAATTTATATCCAAATTAAAGCTTAGGTTCTCTCCTCTTTAGGAAATCACATGACTTTTACATTTAGACAATTTCTTCATACCTTAATCGGCCTCCATGCACACTTAGCCCTCCGTAAAATACGGTCAAAATACGGGCCATAACTCATGGTAGACAGCCTATATTGTTGTGATTAAAAGACAAATACGAATGAAATTATTTCTAGCGACGGTTATAACTTTAAAAGTTTTTAAGGGAGGCCGACAAATTTATATCCAAATTAAAGCTGAGGTTCTCCTCTTTTAGGAAATCACATGACTTTTGCATTTAGATAATTTCTTCATACCTTAAAGGACCACCATGCACACTTAGCCCTCCGCAAAATACTGTCAAAATACGGGCCATAACTCTTGGTAAACACCTGACATTGTTGTGATTAAAACACAAATACGAATGAAATTATTTCTAGCGACGTTAATAACTTTAAATGTTTTTAAGGGAGGCCGACAAATTTATATCCAAATTAAAGCTTAGGTTCTCCTCTTTTAGGAAATCACATGACTTTTACATTTAGACAATTTCTTCATACCTTAATCGGCCTCCATGCACACTTAGCCCTCCGTAAAATACGGTCAAAATACGGGCCATAACTCCGGGTAAACACCCGACATTGTTGTGATTAAAACACAAATACGAATGAAATTATTTCTAGCGACGGGTATAACTTTAAAAGTTTTTAAGGGAGGCCGACAAATTTATATCCAAATTAAAGCTTAGGTTCTCCTCTTTTAGGAAATCACATGACTTTTACATTTAGATAATTTCTTCATACCTTAAAGGACCACCATGCACATTTAGCCCTCCGCAAAATACTGTCAAAATACGGGCCATAACTCAGGGCAGACAGCCTATATTGTTGTGATTAAAAGACAAATACGAATGAAATTATTTCTAGCGACGGTTATAACTTTAAAAGTTGTTAAGGGAGGCCGACAAATTTATATCCAAATTAAAGCTTAGGTTCTCCTCTTTTAGGAAATCACATGACTTTTACATTTAGATAATTTCTTCATAGCTTAAAGGACCACCATGCACACTTAGCCCTCCGCAAAATACTGTCAAAATACGGGCCATAACTCAGGGTAGACAGCCTCTATTGTTGTGATTAAAACACAAATACGAATGAAATTATTTCCAGCGACGGTTATAACTTTAAAAGTTTTTAAGGAGGCCGACAAATTTATATCAAATTAAAGCTTAGGTTCTCCTCTTTTAGGAAATCACATGACTTTTTACATTTAGATAATTTCTTCATACCTTAAATGGCCTCCATGCACACTGAGCCCTCCGCAAAATACTGTCAAAATACGGGCCATAACTCAGGGTAGACAGCCTCTATTGTTGTGATTAAAACACAAATACGAATGAAATTATTTCCAGCGACGGTTATAACTTTAAAAGTTTTTCAGGGAGGCCGACAAATTTATATCCAAATTAAAGCTTAGGTTCTCCTCTTTTAGGAAATCACATGACTTTTACATTTAGACAATTTCTTCATACCTTAAACCGCCTCCATGCACACTTAGTCCTCCGTAAAATACGGTCAAAATACGGGCCATAACTCAGGGTAGACAGCCTATATTGTTGTGATTAAAAGACAAATACGAATGAAATTATTTCTAGCGACGGTTATAACTTTAAAAGTCTTTAAGGGAGGCCGACAAATTTATATCCAAATTAAAGCTTAGGTTCTCCTCTTTTAGGAAATCACATGACTTTTACATTTAGACAATTTCTTCATACCTTAAATGGCCTCCATGCACACTGAGCCCTCCGCAAAATACTGTCAAAATACGGGCCATAACTCAGGGTAGACAGCCTATATTGTTGTGATTAAAACACAAATACGAATGAAATTATTTCTAGCGACGGTTATAACTTTAAAAGTCTTGAAGGGAGGCCGACAAATTTATATCCAAATTAAAGCTTAGGTTCTCCTCTTTTAGGACATCACATGACTTTTACATTTAGACAATTTCTTCATACCTTAAACGGCCTCCATGCACACTTAGTTCTCCGTAAAATACGGTCAAAATACGGGCCATAACTCAGGCTAGACAGCCTATATTGTTGTGATTAAAAGACAAATACGAATGAAATTATTTCTAGCGACGGTTATAACTTTAAAAGTTTTTAAGGGAGGCCGACAAATTTATATCCAAATTAAAGCTTAGGTTCTCCTCTTTTAGGAAATCACATGACTTTTACATTTAGACAATTTCTTCATACCTTAAACGGCCTCCATGCACACTTAGCCCTCCGTAAAATACGGTCAAAATACGGGCCATAACTCATGGTAGACAGCCTATATTGTTGTGATTAAAAGACAAATAGAATGAAATTATTTCTAGCGACAGTTTATAACTTTAAAGTTTTTAAAGGAGGCCGACAAATTTATATCAAATTAAAGCTTAGGTTCTCCTCTTTTAGGAAATCACATGACTTTTACATTTTAGACAATTTCTTCATACCTTAAATGGCCTCCATGCACACTGAGCCCTCCAAAATACTGTCAAAATACGGGCCATAACTCAGGGTAGACAGCCTATATTGTTGTGATTAAAACACAAATACAGAATGAAATTATTTCTAGCGACGGTTATAACTTTAAAAGTCTTGAAGGAGGCCGACAAATTTATATCAAATTAAAAGCTTAGGTTCTCCTCTTTTAGGACATCACATGACTTTTACATTTAGACAATTTCTTCATACCTTAAACGGCCTCCATGCACACTTAGTTCTCCGTAAAATACGGTCAAAATACGGGCCATAACTCAGGCTAGACAGCCTATATTGTTGTGACTAAAAGACAAATACGAATGAAATTATTTCTAGCGACGGTTATAACTTTAAAAGTTTTTAAGGGAGGCCGACAAATTTATATCCAAATTAAAGCTTAGGTTCTCCTCTTTTAGGAAATCACATGACTTTTACATTTAGATAATTTCTTCATACCTTAAAGGACCACCATGCACACTTAGCCCTCCGCAAAATACTGTCAAAATACGGGCCATAACTCAGGGTAGACAGCCTCTATTGTTGTGATTAAAACACAAATACGAATGAAATTATTTCCAGCGACGGTTATAACTTTAAAAGTTTTTAAGGGAGGCCGACAAATTTATATCCAAATTAAAGCTTAGGTTCTCCTCTTTTAGGAAATCACATGACTTTTACATTTAGATAATTTCTTCATACCTTAAATGGCCTCCATGCACACTGAGCCCTCCGCAAAATACTGTCAAAATACAGGCCATAACTCAGGGTAGACAGCCTATATTGTTGTGATTAAAACACAAATACGAATGAAATTATTTCTAGCGACGGTTATAACTTTAAAAGTCTTTAAGGGAGGCCGACAAATTTATATCCAAATTAAAGCTTAGGTTCTCTCTCTTAGGAAATCACATGACTTTTACATTTAGACAATTTCTTCATACCTTAAACGGCCTCCGTGCACACTTAGTCCACCGTAAAATACGGTCAATATACGGGCCATAACTCAGGGCAGACAGCCTATATTGTTGTGATTAAAAGACAAATACAATTGAAATTATTTCTATCGACAGTTATAACTTTAAAAGTTTTTAGGAGGCCAACAAATTTATATCAAATTAAAGCTTAGGTTCTCCTCTTTTTAGAAATCACATGACTTTTACATTTAGACAATTTCTTCATACCTTAATCGGCCTCCATGCACACTTAGCCCTCCGTAAAATACGGTCAAAATACGGGCCATAACTCATGGTAGACAGCCTATATTGTTGTGATTAAAAGACAAATACGAATGAAATTATTTCTAGCGACGGTTATAACTTTAAAAGTTTTTAAGGGAGGCCGACAAAATTATATCCAAATTAAAGCTTAGGTTCTCCTCTTTTAGGAAATCACATGACTTTTACATTTAGACAATTTCTTCATACCTTAATCGGCCTCCATGCACACTTAGTCCTCCGTAAAATACGGTCAAAATACGGGCCATAACTCAGGGTAGACAGCCTATATTGTTGTGATTAAAACACAAATACGAATGAAATTATTTCTAGCGACGGTTATAACTTTAAAAGTTTTTAAGGGAGGCCGACAAATTTATATCCAAATTAAAGCTGAGGTTCTCCTCTTTTAGGAAATCACATGACTTTTACATTTAGATAATTTCTTCATACCTTAAAGGACCACCATGCACACTTAGCCCTCCGCAAAATACTGTCAAAATACGGGCCATAACTCAGGGTAAACACCTGACATTGTTGTGATTAAAACACAAATACGAATGAAATTATTTCTAGCGACGGTTATAACTTTAAATTTTTTAGGGAGGCCGACATATTTATATCTAAATTAAAGCTTAGGTTCTCCTCTTTTAGGAAATCACATGACTTGTACCTTTAGACAATTTCTTCATACCTTAATCGGCCTCCATGCACATAGCCCTCCGTAAAATACGGTCAAAATACAGGCCATAACTCCGGGTAAACACCGACATTGTTGTGATTAAAAAACACAAATACGAATGAAATTATTTCTAGCGACGGGTATAACTTTAAAAGTTTTTAAGCGAGGCCGACAAATTTATATCCAAATTAAAGCTTAGGTTCTCCTCTTTTAGGAAATCACATGACTTTTACATTTAGATAATTTCTTCATACCTTAAAGGACCACCATGCATACTTAGCCCTCCGCAAAATACTGTTAAAATACGGGCCATAACTCAGGGCAGACAGCCTATATTGTTGTGATTAAAAGACAAATACAGATAGAAATTATTTCTAGCGACGGTTATAACTTTAAAAAGTTGTTAAGGGAGGCCGACTAATTTTTATCCAAATGAAAGGTTAGGTTCTCCTCTTTTAGGAAATCACATGACTTTTACATTTAGATAATTTCTTCATAGCTTAAAGGACCACCATGCACACTTAGCCCTCCGCAAAATACTGTCAAAATACGGGCCATAACTCAGGGTAGACAGCCTCTATTGTTGTGATTAAAACACAAATACGAATTAAATTATTTCCAGCGACGGTTATAACTTTAAAAGTTTTTAAGGGAGGCCGACAAATTTATATACAAAATTAAAGCTTAGGTTCTCCTCTTTTAGGAAATCACATGACTTTTACATTTAGATAATTTCTTCATACCTTAAATGGCCTCCATGCACACTGAGCCCTCCGCAAAATACTGTCAAAATACGGGCCATAACTCAGGGTAGACAGCCTCTATTGTTGTGATTAAAACACAAATACGAATGAAATTATTTCCAGCGACGGTTATAACTTTAAAAGTTTTCAGGAGGCCGACAAATTTATATCCAAATTAAAGCTTAGGTTCTCCTCTTTTAGGAAATCACATGACTTTTACATTTAGACAATTTCTTCATACCTTAAACGGCCTCCATGCACACTTAGTCCTCCGTAAAATACGGTCAAAATACGGGCCATAACTCAGGGTAGACAGCCTATATTGTTGTGATTAAAAGACAAATACGAATGAAATTATTTCTAGCGACGGTTATAACTTTAAAAGTTTTAAGGGAGGCCTACAAATTTATATCCAAATTAAAGCTTAGGTTCTCCTCTTTTAGGAAATCACATGACTTTTACATTTAGATAATTTCTTCATACCTTAAATGGCCTCCATGCACACTGGCCCTCCGCAAAATACTGTCAAAATACGGGCCATAACTCAGGGTAGACAGCCTATATTGTTGTGATTAAAACACAAATACGAATGAAATTATTTCTAGCGACGGTTATAACTTTAAAAGTCTTGAAGGGAGGCCGACAAATTTATATCCAAATTAAAGCTTAGGTTCTCCTCTTTTAGGACATCACATGACTTTTACATTTAGACAATTTCTTCATACCTTAAACGGCCTCCATGCACACTTAGTTCTCCGTAAAATACGGTCAAAATACGGGCCATAACTCAGGCTAGACAGCCTATATTGTTGTGATTAAAAGACAAATACGAATGAAATTATTTCTAGCGACGGTTATAACTTTAAAAGTTTTAAGGGAGGCCGACAAATTTATATCCAAATTAAAGCTTAGGTTCTCCTCTTTTAGGAAATCACATGACTTTTACATTTAGACAATTTCTTCATACCTTAATCGGCCTCCATGCACACTTAGCCCTCCGTAAAATACGGTCAAAATACGGGCCATAACTCAGGGTAAACACCCGACATTGTTGTGATTAAAACACAAATACGAATGAAATTATTTCTAGCGACAGTTATAACTTTAAAAGTTTTTAAGGGAGGCCGACAAATTTATATCCAAATTAAAGCTTAGGTTCTCCTCTTTTAGGAAATCACATGACTTTTACATTTAGATAATTTCTTCATACCTTAAAGGACCACCATGCACACTTAGTCCTCCGTAAAATACGGTCAAAATACGGGCCATAACTCAGGGTAGACAGCCTATATTGTTGTGATTAAAAGACAAATACGAATGAAATTATTTCTAGCGACGGTTATAACTTTAAAAGTTTTTAAGGGAGGCCGACAAATTTATATCCAAATTAAAGCTTAGGTTCTCCTCTTTTAGGAAATCACATGACTTTTACATTTAGACAATTTCTTCATACCTTAATCGGCCTCCATGCACACTTAGCCCTCCGTAAAATACGTTCAAAATACGGGCCATAACTCAGGGTAAACACCCGACATTGTTGTGATTAAAACACAAATACGAATGAAATTATTTCTAGCGACGGTTATAACTTTAAAAGTTTTTAAGGGAGGCCGACAAATTTATATCCAAATTAAAGCTTAGGTTCTCCTCTTTTAGGAAATCACATGACTTTTACATTTAGACAATTTCTTCATACCTTAAACGGCCTCCATGCACACTTAGTCCTCCGTAAAATACGGTCAAAATACGGGCCATAACTCAGGGTAGACAGCCTATATTGTTGTGATTAAAACAGAAATACGAATGAAATTATTTCTAGCGTAGGTTATAAGTTTTATAGTCTTTTATGGAGGCCGACAAATTTATATCCAAATTAAAGCTGAGGTTCTCCTCTTTTAGGAAATCACATGACTTTTGCATTTAGATAATTTCTTCATACCTTAAAGGACCACCATGCACACTTAGCCCTCCGCAAAATACTGTCAAAATACGGGCCATAACTCAGGGTAAACACCTGACATTGTTGTGATTAAAACACAAATACGAATGAAATTATTTCTAGCGACGGTTATAACTTTAAATGTTTTTAAGGGAGGCCGACAAATTTATATCCAAATTAAAGCTTAGGTTCTCCTCTTTTAGGAAATCACATGACTTTTACATTTAGATAATTTCTTTATACCTTAAATGGCCTCCATGCACACTGAGCCCTCCGCAAAATACTGTCAAAATACGGGCCATAACTCAGGGTAGACAGCCTATTATTGTTGTGATTAAAACACAAATACGAATGAAATTATTTCTAGCGACGGTTATAACTTTAAAAGTCTTTAAGGGAGGCCGACAAATTTATATCCAAATTAAAGCTTAGGTTCTCCTCTTTTAGGAAATCACATGACTTTTACATTTAGACAATTTCTTCATACCTTAATCGGCCTCCATGCACACTTAGCCCTCCGTAAAATACGGTCAAAATACGGGCCATAACTCAGGGTAAACACCCGACATTGTTGTGATTAAAACACAAATACGAATGAAATTATTTCTAGCGACGGGTATAACTTTAAAAGTTTTTAAGGGAGGCCGACAAATTTATATCCAAATTAAAGCTTAGGTTCTCCTCTTTTAGGAAATCACATGACTTTTACATTTAGACAATTTCTTCATACTTTAAACGGCCTCCATGCACACTTAGCCCTCAGTAAAATACGGTCAAAATACGGGCCATAACTCAGGGTAAACACCCGACATCGTTGTGATTAAAACACAAATACGAATGAAATTATTTCTAGCGACGGTTATAACTTTAAATGTTTTTAAGGGAGGCCGACAAATGTATATCCAAATTAAAGCTTAGGTTCTCCTCTTTTAGGAAATCACATGACTTTTACATTTAGATAATTTCTTCATACCTTAAATGGCCTCCATGCACACTGAGCCCTCCGCAAAATACTGTCAAAATACGCGCCATAACTCAGGGTAGACAGCCTATATTGTTGTGATTAAAACACAAATACAGAATGAAATTTTTTCTTGCGACGTTTATAACTTTAAAATTCTTTAAGGAAGGCCGACAAATTTATATCAAATTAAAGCTTAGGTTCTCCTCTTTTAGGAAATCACATGACTTTTACATTTAGACAATTTCTTCATACCTTAAACGGCCTCCATGCACACTTAGTCCTCCGTAAAATACGGTCAAAATACGGGCCATAACTCCGGGTAAACACCTGACATTGTTGTGATTAAAACAGAAATACGAATGAAATTATTTCTAGCGACGGGTATAACTTTAAAAGTTTTTAAGGGAGGCCGACAAATTTATATCCAAATTAAAGCTTAGGTTCTCCTCTTTTAGGAAATCACATGACTTTTACATTTAGACAATTTCTTCATACTTTAAACGGCCTCCATGCACACTTAGCCCTCAGTAAAATACGGTCAAAATACGGGCCATAACTCAGGGTAAACACCCGACATTGTTGTGATTAAAACACAAATAAGAATGAAATTATTTCTAGCGACGGTTATAACTTTAAAAGTTTTTAAGGGAGGCCGACAAATTTATATCCAAATTAAAGCTTAGGTTCTCCTCTTTTAGGAAATCACATGACTTTTACATTTAGATAATTTCTTCATACCTTAAATGGCCTCCATGCACACTGAGCCCTTAGTAAAATACGGTCAAAATACGGGCCATAACTCAGGGTAAACACCTGACATTGTTATCGTTTCGGTTTGCGGTAACACCATGTGTTTATCTCAACTAACGTGAAGCTGAGATACAGGTTCTGAAAAGAACCGTATCGCACAACTCGTATCTCAACCTTCGTTAAGTGAGAAAGGTTCAAGGGAGAACCAATTTCGGGCAACTCGTTTTTCTCTACTGTCGCTAAGTGAGAAATATGGTTCAGGGAGAACCATGGGGACTTCACGGGTTAATATGGTTCAGGGAGAACCATAGGGACTTCACGGGTTATTCTCTACGTTTCGGTTAGCCTGCTCTAATCTTCTTCAGGAGAATGAAGAGGTTTGCCGATGCAACTCCTTAAGTAGTATTTGCTGGGATTATGTGTAGAATGGGAAGTGTTCCGATTGGTGCTACTGTTGTGTGATGTGTTGTGATTGGTTGCCACCGTGGCATTGTTCTTGTTGTGTGTGTTTCCGCCTGCTGTGTGTGAGTTGCCTGCTCGCTGAGGCGTATCAGTTGACAGTGGGGTGTGGGTGTTGGTGGATGGTAGGATTGAATGCCAAATGTTGCTGATGAAATAGCCGATGTCCTGGGGACAGTGTCATGTTTATGAATCTCAATAGCCTCTCTGATACGACGGGTGTACCAGTGCTTTTCCGGGGCTATGATCTTTGCATTCTGCCAGTCAATGATATGGTCCAAATCGGTGGGTGTTTGATGATCGCAGATTTGTCACATTCCCTCTGCGGCCGTGGGCCTTGTGTTCCTTGAGCCTGGTCGTAAGGTCTCTGCCGGTCTCGCCAATGTACACTTTCCCACAAGTACAAGGAATTCAGTGAACCCCAACCTTGACGGCTGGGATCATGTCTGTCCTTGTGGGTGTGTAACTTCGTTTCCAACTTGTTTCGAGTCCGGTAGTAGACCTTAATGTCAGCTTCCCTCAGGATACGCTGAATCTTGTGTGAAGTGTGGCTGATGTACGGTAACACGGCAATGGGTTTTCGGTTGCGTCAGGGGATCGTGGAGCGGTCCTATTCGGGAGGAACTTAAGCTTATCAGGTCTGTACCCATTGTCTCTTAACACGGCGTTAAGATGTTTCCACTCGGATGGCAAGTGCTCTTTATCACTGATAGTGTGTGCCCTTCGAAGTAGGGTGCGATTCACGGAGGATTTCACGGATGGTGGGTGGAACGACCGGGCATTTAGGTAGCGGTCTGTGTGTGTGTGGGGTTTCTGTAAACCGAATGCCCAAGTGAGCCATCAACCCGTTTGGAAATGAGTACATCAAGGAAAGGCAACGAGTCGGATGTCTCAGTTTCCATGGTGAATTGAATGCTCGGATGTTGCTGGTTGAGGTGACCGAGGAAGTCACTCAGTTTGTCGGAACCGTGCTGCCAAATGATGAAAGTATCATCTACGTATCGAAGCCATAGTTTGGGTTTGTATCGTGCCGTCTCGAAGTGCTTTCTGTTCGAAATCTTCCATGAAGATGTTTGCTAGGACCGGGGATATCGGGGATCCCATTGGAGTGCCCAAAGACTGTTGATAGTAAGTCTCCCTCCATTGGAAGTATGTGGATTTCACACATAATGAAAGTAGATCTACGATTTGATCTGGCGTTAGGCTGGTTCGTTCCGGGAGCGTGCTATCATGTTCGAGTATCGACTTGGTTACGAGGATAGCCTCGTCTGTCGGTACATTGGTGAATAATGACTTGACGTCAAAACTCACTAGCGTGTCGGAAGGCTGCAATATGGTTCCCTTTATGAAGTTGATAAACCCTGCTGAATTGGGTACATGGTGGGGCGTCTTACCCACGAGTGGGTGTAAGAGCCCTGTCAAGTGTTGGGCGAGGTTATACGTGGGGGAACCTCGGGATGAGACAATCGGTCGGAGCGGTCTGTCTGGTTTATGATGAATCTTTGGTAGGCCAAAGAATCTTGGGCATTTCGAGCTGGACGGACGGAGGTGCCTGTATAGTGCTTTGGGTAAGGCTGTGCTCCGGTTTAAGGAAAGAAGTTTTGCGGCGACTTTCCTTTCTGCTAACGGAATCGGGTTCTTTTTGAGGCGGGTGTAGGTATCCGTGTCGAGGATATCCTGAACCTTCTGATCGTATTCTGAGCGGTCCATCACTACTGTGGCATTACCCTTGTCTGCCTTTAGAATGTGTATCGAAGAGTCATTACGGAGGTTATTGACAGCCTGATATTCCAGTCTTGTGATATTGGATTTCGGGGGCTTCACGTTTTTTAAGATCTGGTGTATCTGAATACGGATATCGTCTGCCTTTTGTTTCTCGAGCTTTCGGATGGAAGGTTCAATAGACTGTATGAATTCTTCCACGGGAATCTTTTTTGGGGCGGTGGCAAAATTCATTCCTTAAACCGGAGCACAGCCTTACCCAAAGCACTATACAGGCACCTCCGTCCGTCCAGCTCGAAATGCCCAAGATTCTTTGGCCTACCAAAGATTCATAAACCAGACAGACCGCTCCGACCGATTGTCTCATCCGGGGTTCCCCACGTATAACCTCGCCCAACATGACAGGGCTCTTACACCACTCGTGGGTAAGACGCCCCACCATGTACCAATTCAGCAGGGTTTATCAACATCATAAAGGGAACCATATTGCAGCCTTCCGACACGCTAGTGAGTTTGACGTCAAGTCATTATTCACCAATGTACCGACAGACGAGGCTATCCTCGTAACCAAGTCGATACTCGAACATGATAGCACGCTCCCGGAACGAACCAGCCTAACGCCAGATCAAATCGTAGATCTACTTTCATTATGTGAAATCCACATACTTCCAATGGAGGAGACTTACTATCAACAGTCGTTGGGCACTCAATGGGATCCCCTGATATCCCCTGGTCCTAGCAAACATCTTCATGGAAGATTTCGAACAGAAAAGCACTCGAGACGGCACGATACAAACCCAAACTATGGCTTCGATACGTAGGTGATACTTTCATCATTTGGCAGCACGGTTCCGACAAACTGAGTGACTTCCTCGGTCACCTCAACCAGCAACATCCGAGCATTCAATTCACCATGGAAACTGAGACATCCGACTCGTTGCCTTTCCTTGATATTACTCATTTCAAACGGGTTGATGGCTCACTTGGGCATTCGGTTTACAGAAAACCTACACACACAGACCGCTACTACTAAATGCCCGGTCGTTCCACCCACCATCCGTGAAATCACTCAATGAATCAAAAACCCTACTGAAGGGCAGGGCACACTATCAGTGATAAAGAGCACTTACCATCCGAGGTTAAA
>CM055824.1:2727596-2790443 GCA_029582265.1 Zoroaster sp. YZ-2022
AAAAATCAAGCGCAAGAAAATCCGTCCATGTCAAAACCCCCTCCACCCGCGGATTTGAGACGCATGAATTAACGAGTTGATGAACCGCCGGGGTAGTTCAAGCTCTGCAAGCGACCATCATCTTTAAACACAATGCCTTTATATTAACGCAAAAGCGGCCCTAGACAAGGCCAGGGAGTTCGCTTCGCTCGCTGGTTCGGTTGCTCGCTGGTTCGCTGGTATGGATCCCCTAACTTCAAAATCATTCCGCTGAATGTATTAATTGGGCCCCTTGCCAACCTTCTCAGCTTCATTAAGCCTTACAACCAGTAATCTCAATACGTCTACATGGTATACTGTTTTCTTATTATAGCCTTAATTAATAGTTGTCACATCACCAGCAGTACAAATAATTAATTGTCAACTCCAGTAATGAGCTTCACGGAGCGCTAGTCGGCTTGATGACTATTAGCTGTAATAAAATAATCAATTCAACTGTTGATATAAATCACTGATACAATCAAAATGTTATAAGCGAGCCAGTTACATGGGCGGATCAGAACATTCTTTGGAGCGGGCTGAGAATCAAAACAATTATTTCAGTACAAAATTACAATGAATAATCAAGGGAGAAAAACAAAGCACAGTGAGGAATGAGTGCATTTCCTTCCCTCCCCTCTCTTTCTTCCCATTTTTAACGATTTTAGGCGGGGCTACAGCCCCTAGCCCCTGGATCCCAATGAGTTCCCAAAGAAATCAATACGTCAATTGATAAACAGAAGATCTTAAAAGATATATTGAATTCAATCAGTATCCATCATATGATACAAACAAAACACTATGGTAAATAGTCTTGTTGCTATGTACAGAAGAAACAGTTTTGTTGCTATAGAATTTATCTATTCAGTCTGTTCAAGTTGCCCTTTTCAATACAAATTGGCGAGTGCAACAAAAAAATGTGGACAAACATTAATGTACCAATGCACAAATGCCATGTCATTCTTTACAAATGATAACCATCTGAACACACACATTTATATTGTATTATAAGGGCATCTACATCTTCAAAGACATAGAAATTGGTATAAACCAGTTTGAATTTGAATGAACTATAGACAGTGAATAAGAATAATGGTCTAGTGCCAAGACACCTTTTTAATCACCTTTATAATTAACATTATAACTCCCTAACGGAATGACGACTGACTTGTAACTTGGCACAAACATTTCGTACATGTAGACGTATCTTAAATAATCCTAAAAAGTCCTAAAACGTCATTTGTACCGGTAAAATCGCTAACACAGTGGAAGTTTAAAAGCACCATAACTCTTAAATGTAATGACACACCGGTACAGACTTGCATCTAAGTATTACGATTAAATTTACTATTACACGTTAAAGAGCTCGGTGGTCAGTGGTGAATTCATATGCTTTGATTAGTTCTAAACACAATATGCAGGGGAAGATAAGGACAGCGGAAGTTTCACAGATCCCAATTTTTCAAAAATGTATACCAATAAAAATTAATTTTCAATCAAACATTTCTATCAAAGGCGCCATAAAACTCGTGATGGTTCATCTGAACGTAAAGGGAAAGGGGTGGAGGTCTATCATGATGGAGAGTGGGGTATTTAAATGTGATGACTTGTGGGATACCAGAGATGCAGCCGTTGTGTGTGCGGAACTCGGCTACTCTGAGATGGTGCTCAGGTGAAATCGTTTGGCCCAGGGTTGGTGATATCTATATGGATGACGTTCGTTGTACTGGCAGTGAGTTGCAGTTGCAGCAATGTGATTTTAAAGGCTGGAGTGAACATAACTGTGGTCATAATGACGATGCTGGGGTAGTGCTCAACGTCAGGTAATAATTAATAAATTGTTTTCTTCTTCTTCTTCTTCTTCTTCTTCTTCTTCTTCTTCTTCTTCTTCTTCTTCTTCTTCTTCTTCTTCTTCTTCTTCTTCTTCTTCTTCGGACATCGTTTATTTTGCAAACTAGTGAAATATGACTTGTATACGGTTATTGGAACCAGACCAATTTCACATACACAAAGTATAGTGGAAAACTAAAAATGCCGACGCGTGGGTCTGAGGCTACACGTGGAGACCAAAACCGGAGACTTTTGGCATGTCATATATTTAAGTTTGTAATACATGTCTCTTTATTACCACGCATCTTTAATATCGAGGCTTATTTTCACTGGTCCGCAGTCACGGGAAACTAAAGGCTGTCCGTTACGATCCTGCAAGCTGCGATTTCGAGTCAAATAATTGGTATTATCAAGGCGCCGGCCGTGGTCAGCCAGCCGGTGAGGCTGTGCTGCCGTCCAACCAACCGGTGAGGCTGCGCTGCCGGTAGGCATGGTACTGAGATAGATGACTCAAAATTTACTGATAGTGACTGCGGGGGCACTGGTTTATGTTTCGTGATTTGTTTTTGAGAAATTAGATGGAATATTTAGGTGTTCGGGCATGTGCCCGAAACACCTATTGTTTTTGTACGGTTTTTAGGTGTTCGGGTATGTGCCGAAACACCTATTGTTTTGTTGGGTTTTAAAAAAAAAAATTATTTTTACTTCTTCTTCTTCTCCCCATCTTGTCCGCAAACAAAAACATACTTGCCAAGTTTAAAAACCTTCAAACTTCACATAGTTAGACCTTAACTTGTAGATGAAACCTAGTGACGTCATGATAATCAGGAAACCGCAACAGTGACGTCATGATGACGTCAACCAACATACATAATGACCCATTCAGTGTCCACGATTGTGCGTTAGAAATTCTAACTAGAGGGCGCTATACAACTTTAGTGGTCTTTACACAATCGGTGTTCGTTTTTTCCTATCAATGCCAAGTTTAGCGTGAAGTTTCCCGTTACGCTAATCGGATTGCGTAATTATAGTGGACATGGAATGTAAGGGGTTTCACAACAAGTAGATGAAACACGAGTGTGAGTGACTAATTTGACCTTACTTCCTGTCCAAACCGGAAGTCAAAATTTAATATTTAAAAATCTAGTTTAATATTTTAAAAAACATATCTCAACAACCACAAGAGGTAAATTGACATTTATTGTACCATTGTAAGATTGTTAATTGTCGAAAAATATTTACACAAATGTGTCCCAATTTGACCTACTTCCTGTCAAACCGGAAGTCAAAGTTTAATATTTAAAAAAAAACATATCTCAACAACCACAACAGGTAAATTCACAATTTTGCACCATTGTACAGATTGTTAATTGTCAACAAATATTTACACAAGGTGACCCCAATTTTACCACTTCCTGTCCAAACCGGAAGTCAAAGTTTAATATTTTAAAAAATCATATCTCAACAACCACAACAGGTAAATTCAGTTTTTGCGCCATTGTACAGATTGTTAATTGTCAAAAAATATTTAACAAAGGTGACCCAATTTGACCTACTTCCTGTCCAAACCGGAGTCAAAGTTTAATATTTAAAAATCATATCTCAACAACCACAAAAGTAAATTAATTTTTTGTACCATTATACAGATCGTTAAGTGTCAAAAAAATTTATACCCCAATTGACCTTACTTCCTGTCCAAACCGGAAGTGAAGTTTAATATTAAAAAAATCATATCTCAACAACCACAGGAGGTAAAATTACATTTTTGTACCATTGTACAGATTGTTAATTGTCAAAGTATTTACACAAAGGTGACCTAATTTGACCTTACTTCCTGTCCAAACCGGAAGTCAAAGTTTAGTATTAAAATAATTTCTAAATTCAGTATTGTATTGTATTCAAATAAACTTCTCATGAGAACTTCAACAGACGTTAACATTTGACTTCTCCAACACTTCAATTGATGACGTAACCATTTCTTCAACCGAACACCTTGTTTTGTTGTGACAAAACTTATATCTAGTTTTTTATTTTATTTTTTACTTCTTCTTCTTCTTCTCCCCGTTTGTCCGCAAAAAACACATACTTGCAAACTCCATGAACTTGAAACTTGGCATGTACTTAGAACTAACAAGTAGATGAAACTCAGTTGTGAGTGACCCAATGTGACCTTACTTCCTGTCCAAACCGGAAGTCAAAGTTGAATATTTAAAAATCATATCTCAACAACCACTACAGGTAAATTGACATTTTTGCACCATTGTATGATTGTTAATTGTCGAAAATATTTACAAAAACATGACCCCAATTTAAACTTCTTCCTGTACAAACCGGGAAATCAAGTTTAATATTTAAAACAATCATATCTCAACAACCACAAGAGTAAATTCACAATTTTAAACCATTGTACAGGTCGTTAATTGTCAAAAATATTTACAAAAGGTGACCCCATTTGACCTTACTTCCTGTCGAAACCGAGTCAAAGTTTAAAACTTAAAAAAAACGTATCTCAACAACTACAAGAGGTAAATTAATTTTTGTACCATTGTACAGATCGTTAATTGCCAAAACAATTTTACACAAAGTTGACTAATTTGACCTTTACTTCCTGTCTAAACCGGAAGTCAAAATTTAATATTTAAAAAAAAATCTTCCAAAGAGGTAATTCACAATATTTGCACCATTGTACAGATCGTTATTTGTCAAACAATTTTACACAAGGTGACAATTTGACCTTTACTTCCTCCCGAACACCTAGAGTTTGTGTAAACAAACATCGATTCTCTAGTTTTAGGTGTTCGAGCGCACAACACTATTGTTTTGTACTGTTTTTTTTTTTTTTTTTCTCAGTGGCGACTGTCCGGCAACAAAGGCATCCTTGCTAACATTTACAGCCTTCAAACTTAACACATGAACAGAACATAACAAGCTGACGAAACCGTTTCCTGTGACGTCATGATTATGTCATCAGGTGTCAATTACTCTAAAAGTTAAATATTTAAAACGTTTCAATTACGTTGCATGAAAGAATCAAAGATCGTGTAGCGCCCCAAGGCTATTCAAACGCTAAACGATCGTTGGCTACAATGGAGCTACATGTACAATCGATCCATGACCCAGACGTCATTTTAGGCTCGTCACAGTCTTCTTTCTACGAAATTGTGTCTTTTGAGGGAGTTTTGACCCAATAGGTCTTGGATTTCGTGTAAAAATGGATCGCCAACACAGTCATAAAGGGTAGGTATCTTGAAGTTACTTTTAAGAGGATTTCCTGTATTTATCTTCGTTTTTTTATACAAAAAAAGATTTTTAAGCTGTCCATTCGTCGTTGCATTGTGCCTGTTTAACTAACGTTAGTTGGGCCCCTACGTGAAAATACTTTGGACAGTAAACAACTCGCCACTTTTTCTAACAAAATATGAACATATGTCCCCAAAAATGTATTTAGGATAAAAAGGATAGGAAAATTCAGTTGTTAAGGTTATGGCAATTTTTCAGTAGAAATGTTATCCATATTTTTGGTAATTTTTTTTTCTCCAAAAATCTTCAGTTTGTGCACAAATTAAATAAGTAGCCTAGTGATTGTTTACTGCAATTTTTCTTAATTTTTACCTTCTTCAGTACAAATAAACCTACATAGACAAATTTCACGGAAAATGCACAATATTCATGACACAAACATGTATTTGTGGTCCTGCTCCTGAGGCCTCTCTCAGACGTCCTCACAATCACATGAGTATATGAGACTCTGCAATTTCCTTAAATACCTTTCTCTTTGATGTGAGTTCGTGAGAACATTTCTTTAATTTTTACACATTGTCAAGAATAATTGTGTGCAATTAAAAAAAAAAAATGCCCTTTTTTCAATTTCAGTGGTCCTTCTCTAAAATTATACACTATTTTCCCCATTCCATAAATTAGAACTTTTTGAATTTTCAAATACTTTATTTTTGGTCCATGTACTTATAAAACCTTTCCCTTATTTTTTACACCATGTTCACTGTGACATATTATTTTCCTCATTCACATAAATTAGAACTTCTTGAAATTTCAAATACTTTATTCCATGTACTTCCATAAAACTTAACCTTTATTTTTACAGCATGTTGACTCCGATGTAAATGGCTCAGACTGATTTCCCAGCCTACAGCACCCGACACGGCGTTGACACCAATCCAAATGAGTATCGTAACTGTCGTTATCTAATCTTCAGTTTCTAGGCTACACGATGGTATGGTTTAACGTCTACGTTAACAGATCGTTTGAAAGGGGTCTTCATACCAATGATAAACATTTATTTAGTTTTAATGTTTATTACAAAATATTAAGGTTTAGTATATTTGTTATTTTTTTTGCTATACAGTACTGCTTTCAGTCCAAGAGAAGGGTGTATCTGATAACCACCTTCCAACCCATCGGTTAAACAACATTTATTTAAATCTAAGCCCTTCTCCCTATTTTCAATCTTAAATTTTTTTTAGAAAGGACAGAAACATCTTGCAACTTCAGCTATGAGAATTGATGCTGGTGTGTTTTTTCGACATAATAACACCAGTCGTCAGTCAATGGAATTGAATTTTGGGCCCCTTATACTTTTTTTTTGTTGCCTCCCCCCTTCCCTAGTTCTTGGATTCTATAGTGCTGCAATGATAGACCAAAGAATTTTGAAACAAAACAAATGTGTTGGTTCATCACCAGTGGCAGTACATGCCATCAACAAGAACTTGGGGGGGGGCAGACATTTTATTCGTCCCGATTCCAATGACAATCCCTGAATGTCACGCATTCTGAATTGTCACTAAATCGTATTACAGATCGCGTACATTTATTAAAAAATGCAGATTGATTCTGTTTTCTTGTCAACAAAGGATCAGGGTTGGGTTCATTTACATTGAAGTTTTCACTTGTTACATGTGTAAGACCATGTACACTCATTTCTAGATTGTTACAAGTAGGTTAAAAGTCAACAAAGTGGTTAATTGATTGTGGGAGGAAGTGTGTAACCACAAAGTCAACATGAAACCCAACAGACAGTTAAAATAAATATGTATTTCAATGCTTTATTAGAATTTACAAGCACCCATACAATCTTTGATTATTTCAATGTCTAACAATTTATGTAAAAAATGGCATCTGATCTTTGGTTGAAATTTTCTAGTATGGATGCAGCTACAATTTAATCATGTGTACAACCTGAAAATTTAAAATCAATGTAGAATTTGTTTTCAAATTTTTATAAATTATTTTTTAATTATTTGCAGTATAGGTGACAACAAAGACAGTTTATAAGCATGTCACAATAAGGAGATTTTTGATTCATGTCATATCATTGTCAATTTATCATTATATTTTGTTATAAACTTAACCTGAAAGTGAAGTATTTAAATAAAGATTAAATTTATTTTTGGACAAGACTTAATACCAAAGATAAATACCAATGTTGGCTTATTTAAATCTAAAATGAAGGTTTTTTCCATAAACAAAGTGAAAGCAACCAATTATCAGATTTGACCCAGTGGATATAATTACATTTAATTTTTTTTTGAATTGGGAATTTTTTTACCTTTTGACAATTCTTCTGCAGGGCAGGGAAGATGGAAAGCACGGATGCAAGCTTTTTTCCCAACTTTATCATGTAGTAGTTATAAGCTTGTTTTCAATGAAAGGCTAATTAGCTGAAGGGAAGGAAAGGAAAGGGAAATATTTATATGCTCTTCCATGCTTCAGTGTCTTCAGTAACCCCAACTCCCCCAAACAATTTAACCCAACTTCCTGCTCTTTGAATTTGCAAGCCAAGTTTAATCCAGTTACTATACATGTACCCCTTCTACCCTAAATCACTTTGTGACTTTGTTAATAACGCTGAATAGGTTGATGGGCTACCTACAACCCTGGCAAACTTTTTTCATATGAGTGATTTTAATGTTGATTTATCATCTAGCATGGTTTTGAAAAGCATGTGTTGGCTAGTGTCAATATTTAAAATAAAAAACGTTGTGTTCCAAGTCACATTTGGGATTTCAAATTTTATTGCTTAAACCCAAATTTTTCCAGTTCAAACCCAAATTCTCAAGAACTAAATGACCTATTAGAAAACAAAAACACAATTGAATTCCTTACATTAATGCTTGAAATTTCTTGTGAAATGAGTTACCATAAATGATTTTCCAATGGTCCAATTAGTGGACAAAAAAATTTTTTAAATTTTAAAGGTCATATCTCATAGCTTCAATTTGATGTATAAGTTGAAAAATTTGTTATTTTTCTAATCATGAGGAAGTCAATGACCTTCAAACCACCAAATGTGACCTTTACCCTGTCCAAACAGGAAAGTCCAAATCAACACATTCTAATGCAAAATTGATATATTTTTGAATATGAAATTGATATTGTTATAATAAAAGATGATACACCTTGCAAAATATGATATTGACATCATCTGATAATTTGATTGAACCGGGAAGTGGACTGAACACTGTGTTTGTTCCAACAAACATTAAGTTAGTTTTAGGTGTTCGAGCGCAGCAAACACCTATTTTTTTTGTACTGTTTTTTTTTTTCTTATTCTCAGTGGCGTTTGTCCGGAACAAAGGCATCCTTGCTAAGCATATACAGCCTTCAAACTTAACACATAAAAAAGAACATATCAAGCAGACGAAACCGTTTTCGTGACGTTACGATTACGTCATCAGGTGTCAATTACGCCAAAAGTAAAATATTTAAAACGTTTCATATACGTGCATGAAAGAATCAGATCGATAGCGCCGCGGGCCCATATGAGTGAGTCTCCATAATACACGCAAAAGGTCGATATCGATTGTAAGTAGATCCTTGTACCAAATATCGTGTAGTACACGATTTTGGTTACAATAGCTCATTTAATCGATATCGACTGTTTGCTGACATGGCCAGACGTTTAGCTGTAAAATGGATCGCCAACAGTAGGCTACACGGTCATAAAAAAAGTAAGTATCTGAAGTTACTTTTTAAAGGTTTCTATTTATCTTCGATGTTTTATACAAGAAAACCATTTTTTGCTGTACATTCGTCGTTGCATTGTGCCGTTAACTAACAACTAACGTTAGTTAGGCCTACGTGAACATACTTTGGCGTAAACAACTAACAAAATGAACAATGTCACCAATGTATTTAGAATATAAATGGATAGGAAATTCAGTTGTTGTTATGCAATTATTCAGTGAAATGTTATCATATATTTTGTAATTTTGTTTTTCTCCAAAATCTTCAGTTTGCACAAATTAAATAAGTGTAGGATTGTTTACTGCACTTTTCCTTAATTTTGACTTTCAGATACAAAAACTTAATAGACAATTTTCACAGGAAAATGACAATATTCATGACACAATACATGTACTTTGGTCCTATCCGAGGTTTCCAGACATCACCACATCACAAAACACATGAATACGAGTATATGAGATCTGCAATTTCCAATACCTTTCTTTGATGAAGTTTTCGAGAACATTTCTTTAATTTATACATTGTCAAAATAATTGTGAATTTGAAAAAACCAATGCCTTTCAATTTCAATGGTCCATACTTAAATTATATTATTTTCCCATTCACATAAATTAGAACTTCGAATTTCAAATACTTTATTCTTGTCCATGTACTTATAAAAAACTTCCCATTATTTTTTTCAGCATGTTCACGGGCATATTATTTTCATTCCTAATTAGAACTTCCAAATTCAAATACTTTTTCCATGCTATAAACTTAACATTATTTTTACAGCATGTTGACCGATGTATCATGGTCAGACGAGTTCAGCCAACAGTACCCAACACGGTTACACCACCAAATGCAGTATCGTAACTGTTCGTATCAACAATCTTGGTAGGTTTAACGTCTTATGTTAACAGATCGTTTGAAGGGGGCTTCATACCAATGATGAACATTTCATTTAGTTTTAATGGGTTTTTTATTACAAAAATTAAGGTTTAGTATAATTTGTTATTATTTTTGCTATAGCAGTACTGGCATTTCAGTCCAAGAGAGGTATCTGATAACCACCTTTTCCAATCCATGTCAGTTAAACAACTTTATTTAAAACTAAGCCCTTACTCCCATTTTCAATCTTAAATCTTTTTAGAAAGGACAGAAACATCTAACTTCAGCTATGCAGAATTGATGCTGGGTGTGATTTTCGACATAATGAAGCACCAGACGTCAGTCAATGGAATTGGTAATTTGCCCCTATACTTTTTTTTGCTTGTTTGCCCTCCCCCTTTCCCCAGTTCTTGGATTCTATAGTGCTGCAATGATAGACCCAAAAAATTTTTAAAAACCAAATGTGTTGGTTCATCACCAGTGGCAGTACATGCCATCACCAAGAACGGGGAGGGGCGACATTTATTCTAGTACCGATTCCAATGACAACCCCTGAATGTCACCCATTCTGAACTGTCACTAAATCGTACATACAGAGCGTACATTTATTATAAATGCAGGTTGATTCTGTTTCATCAACAAAGGATCATGGTTGTTATTTACACCAAGTCATTTCACTTGTTACATGTGAAGACCATGTACTCATTTCTGATTGTTTACAATTAGGTTAAACAGGTCAACAAAGTGGTTTCAATTGTGGGGAGGGTGGTAACAAAAGTCAAGTTATGAAAACCCCAAAAGAAAAGTTAAAATAAAAATGTATTTCATTGCTTTATTAGCTTTACAAACATCCATACAACTCTTTGATTATTTCAAGTTTCAATTATGTACAAAAAGGCATCTGATCTTTACGACATTTTTCCAATCATTGTACAACCTTGAAAAGTTAAAATCAATGTATAATTTGTTTCAAATTTTTTAAATAATTTTTTAAATTTTTTGCGGTATAGGTGAAAACAAAGACAGTTTATAAGCATGCCAATAAGGAGATGCTTGATTACAGTGTCACTATCATTGTCAATTTATCATTATATTTTTTATAAACTTAACCGAAATGAAGTGTATTATAAATAAAGATTACATTTATTTTGTACAAGATTAATAAGAGATAAATACCAATGTTGTTCATTTAAATCTAAAATTGAAAGGTTTTCCATAAACAAAGTGAAAATGAACCAATTACCAGATTTGATCCAGTGATATATATTCTGTTTTCTTGTCAACAAGGATCATGGTTGGGGTTTATTTACACTGAAGTCATTTTACTTTTTACATTTTAGGACCATGTACACTCATTTCAGATTGGTTACAAGTAGGTTAAACAGGTCAACAAAGTGTTTTCAATTGATTGTGGGGAGGAAGTGTGAACCACAAAAGTCAAGTCATGAAACCCAACAGACAGTTAAAATAAATATGTATTTTATTGTTTTATTAGCAATTTACAAGCACCCATACAACTTTGATTATTTCAATGTCTAACAATTTATGTACAAAAAGGCATCTGATCTTTAGGTTGTAATTCTGTAGTATGGATGCGGGTACAGACATTTTGCCAATCATGTGTACAACCTTGAAAATGTAAAAATCAATGTGAATTTGTTTCAAATTTATACATTATTTTTAATTATTTGCAGTATAGGTGAAAACAAAGACAGTTTATAAGATGTCAAAAAGGAGATGCTTGATTACAGTGTCACTATCATTGTCAATTTATCATTATATTTTTTTTAAACAACCTGAAAGTGAAGTATATTATAAATAAAATTAAATTTATTTTGTACAAAACTTAATACCAAGAGATAAATACCAATGTTAGTTCATTTAAATCTAAAATTGAAAGGTTTTTTCCCTGAACAAAGTGAAAAGGCAAACCCAAATTTTCAGATTTGATCCAGTGGATATAATTACATTTAATTTTGTTTAATTGGGAATTATTTGCTTTTGACAAAAAAATCTTCTGGGGGCAGTGGAAGATGGAAGCACGGATGCAAGCTTTCTTCCAACTTTATCATGTAGTAGTTATAAGCTTGTTTTTTAATGAAAGGCTAATTAGCTGAAGGAAAGGAAAGGGAAATATTTATATGGTCTTCCATGCTTCATTGTCTTCAGTAACCCCCCAACCCCAAACAATTTAACCCACACTTCCTACTCTTTGAATTTGTAGCCAAGTTTAATCCAGTTACTTACATGTAGTCCCCCTTTTATCCTAAATCAACTTTGTGATTTTTTGCCCATAATAACGCTGAAATAGGTTGATCTGGCTACCTACAACCTGGCAAATTATTTTCATATGAGTGATTTTTAATGTTGATTTATCATCTAGCATGGTTTTGAAAAGCATATGTTGGCTAATGTCAATATTTAAAATAAAACATTGTGTTCAAGTCACACTTGTTAATTTCTAATGTACTTAAATCTCACAACATTTCCCAAATTCAACAGCCAATATCCAAGAACTAAATGACCTATTAGAAAAGAAAAACACAAATTGGGTTCCTTACATTAATAGCTTGTAATTTTGTAAATGAGTTACCATAAATGCTTGCCAATGGTCCAATTAGTGCACACGAAGTAACGATTTTTTAAAAATTTTAAAGGTCATTCTCTAGCTTCAATTTGATGTATAAGTTGACAAATTTGTTATTTTTTAACATGAGGAGGTCATAAATTTATAAGTTCAAATTCAACATTTAACAAATTGATATGTCTTTTGAATATGAAATTGATATTGTTATTATAAAGATGATAAACCCTTACAATCTTCTTCTTCTTCTTATTCTTCTTCTTCTTCTTCTTCTTTGGCTTCTTTGGCTTGTTCTTCTTCTTCTTCTTCTTCTTCGGCTTCTTCTTCTTCTTCTTCGGCTTCTTCTTCTTCTTCGGCTTCTTTTTCTTCTTCGGTTTCTTCTTCTTCTTCTTATTCTTCTTCTTCTCCCCCCAAAAACTGTCCGGTAACAAAACATACTTAAAACTTCACATGAACTTGAAACTTGGCATGATAGAACTTTAAAAAGTAGATGAAACACGAGTTGTAGGGGACCCCAAATTTTACCTTCCTGTCCAAACCGGAAATCAAAATTTTAATATGTAAAAATCATATCTCAACAACCACAAGAGGTAATTCACAATTTCTGTACCATTGTACAGATCTTTAAATTTGTCAAAATATATTTATAAAAAATTGACCTTAGTTCCTGTCCAAACCCGGAAGTCAAAGTTAATATTTAAAAATCATATTCAACAACCACAAGAGGTAAACTCCAATTCTGTACCATTGCACAGACGTTAATTGTCAAAGATATTTACAAAAAGGGGGCCCCAAATTCTGACCTTACTTCCCATCCAAACCGAGTCAAAGTTTAATATTTAAAATCATATCTCAACAACCACAAGAGGTAAATTACAATTTTGTACCATTGTACAGATCGTTAATTGTCAAAGATTTTTCCCAAAAGGTGACCCTAATATGACCTATTTCCGTCCAAACCGAAGTCAAAGTTTAATATTTAAAACATATCTCAACAACCACAAGAGGAAAATTCACATTTTTGCACCATTGTATAGAAATATTTACAAAAAGGTGCCCCAATTGGACCTTACTTCCGTCCAAACCGGAAATCAAGTTAATATTTAAAATTATATCTCAACAACCAAGAGGTAAATTAAATTTTCCATTGTACAGATCGTTAATTGTCAAAAATATTTACAAAAGTGACCCCATTTGACCTTACTTCATTCAAACCAAAGTCAAAGTTTAATATTTAAAAAAAATCATATCTCAACAACCACATGAGGTAAATTAAATTTTTGCACCACTGTTAATTGTCGAAAAAATTTACAAAAAGGGTGACCCAATTTTGACTCACTTCCTGTCTAAACCGGAAGTCAAAGTTAATATTTAAAACAAACCTTCCGTCCAACACAGGCTGTGATCAAAAACCTTCGACATGACAGCGATGCCAAACTATGTAACATTATAAGAAGTCTTCTGAAACTGGATGTTCTACGTCACACTCAACAATAAAAAAGTAGATGGTTCCACCAGACCAACGGGCTTGCCGAGGGCGCGTTTTGGGCCCTCCCTCTTCAATGTGTACACCAACGACCAGCCCTACCAGAAGGATCCGCAGGTTTATCTATGCAGATGACAGTCATGGCAACGCAGCAACATAACTTCCCAGAATTGAGTCAACCCTGAACGAGGCCTCTCAGATATGTCAGGTACTATTGGAAAACCACCGCGCCCAAACCCGGGGAAAACCCAAATCTGCAGCTTCCATCTCAAGAACAGAGGCTAAACGGGAGCTTGACGAACCGGACGGTATAAAGCCGAAAACCACCAGCACCCAGTCTATCTGGAATAACTTTAGATCACCTCGTACAAGGCACACATCCAAAAGACGAGAGCCAAAGGTCTCCACCAGGAACAACCTACTACGAAAACAACAAACTCAAAGTGGGGCTCACCCAGTACTCTGCGCACATCGGCACAGTTTGTGCTGAATATCCCTGCCAGCTGGAGCAGATCTTTCCCATGCACGAAAATCCAGACCCATCCTCAATGAGACCCGGATGGGACCGCATTAAAACAACCCCGTACATGCCTTTATGCCTCTGGCATCGCTCCCCGACATCCGCAGAGAGTTATCACAAAAGCCGAGCGCAAAAAGCAGGTACAGACAACCGGCACTCACCCATGAGACCCGGCCCAGAAACGGCTCAGCCCAGGGCAGTTTCCGGGACACCACTGAAGCGTGAGACCCCCCCAGCTGATGCCAGGATTACGAATGGCAGAACCAGTGGAACAGCCTTGGCAGCCAGACAACCCAATGGAAAAAGAGGATCACCCAGACGAATGCCTCGCTACCGGACGCCCAACCTTGGCTGTCTTGAAATACGAAAACGCGGATAGGATCCCGCAAGGTGTCCATGAAGAAATGGAAAATAAAAACTTCCGACGCATGTGGGGGGCGAATCCCAAACCATGGAACACATCCAGGAGTAAAGCTCCCAATGTCGAAGATGACTGGCTGAAACAAATTTTGCGCGTCGCCTGTGCCAACCACTGGAAAGATGAATAGTAGATAGGACACGAGGAAAAAAAAACCCCAGATATTGAAGAATTTCGATCAAATTTTAATTATTATTTAAAGTAAACCTATGTTCTGTTGCCAAAGATCGGGCTTTTCACTGACATCAAGACCAGATTGCCCTTGATCATACCACAAAATAAATCAGGCATGTCACATTTCGAAACATTCCCTGGCTTCTCAAAACCACAAAGGTGGAGATTTTATCAGGGGCCCAAACTGCAGACGCTCAGTGAGTCTTAAACATATTGGGTACATAAATGGCGTTATTGGGAAAATCAAACCCTTTTTATCAATAATATCCCAGAATAGTTTAGAAGGTACCCATAAAACCAAAACCTATTTTCCCGACTGAAAGCCCAAACACTGATAGAAATTGAAACCCGACATTTTGGGTAACTTATGGGACTTCACCACCAACAAAACAGCGGATTGCAATAAAACAAAATAACCTGCAGCAAAGAAAAGAACTGCAATGGCACCCTACCAGTGCATCCAAAGTGGCAAATCATTTCGTCAAAACGGAAATTCCCAAACCAGAAAGCCTGCAACAAGACAAATCAACAACAGTCTGAAGAAGAATGGAAAAACCCACCGTCAACAGCAACCTCAGCAGGGAATATCCTAGAAGATCTTGAGAAAACCCTTTAAAACCCTAAAGCTGAAGGGCCCGGGCCCAGTTGAGTACACCCAAAAGTTTTCCTCACCTAGTTCTCCGGCAAAACCACTAGCCTTACAACACCCGCATGACGCACACGAATACCAAAAAGCATGGGGGCACGCCAAGTCATTGGCATTCTAAAACCCGGCAAACCAGCAGAGGAATTTGGGAAGACCGATCAGCCTGCTCTATCCACAAAATTTGGGAACAATTAATCTAATCGTACCAGTCGTGAACCTCAGTTGCTACAAGAACAGGCAGGTTTCCGTCCTCAGATCAACAGTCGATCGTTGCATCTGACGGACGAAGAGAGATTGCTTCAACAGGGAGAGAAGCGTGGAGCCCTATTTGTTGATTTGTCTGCACCCTCACGTACCGTGTGGCACCGCGGGCTAACCCCAAAGCTCCTGCACCATCCCGACAGACATATCGTAACTTGTACCATGATTTAATCGCAGCTTCACTTCTGTTGGAAACAGTACTACAAAGAAAATTCTGAAAATGGTGTACCACAAGGGTCGTCCTTGCACCACTCCTCTTCAATATTTAAACTAGTGACATTCATGACACCCCCCACAGCAGATTAGATAGGACCGTGGTTTCATCCAAGACGCCAAGACCATCGAAACCCAATAACGGATATCAACATCCTCAGCACCTACTTCAAGACATGGGGGCTCAGATGAACGTCACTAAAACACTTGGACCGCTTCCACTTGCAAAGAGACAGGCCAACCCACAACTTACGGTCCTGTCAACAACACCAATCCCCATGACGAGTACGAACCCAACTACTAGGAGTGACCTGGACAGGCCCCTCAACTACAACCAGCATCTGACCACTTCCAAGAATGTCACGTCGAAATAATCTGTGAGACGCCTCTGGACAACCTGGGCGCAGACTTATCCTAAAACCCCCGCTGTAGCTCTTGGTATATACGCTCCGGCAGGATGTTGCCTCCTGTGGTACCAGAGTAAACCCCAAGAAAGAAGACAAGGCCCTTAACAATACCATGGCATATCACTGGCAGCTACACTCCCCCCCTGTTGACATGCTACTTGTCCTCTCCGCACCCCACCAGACATCCGGAGGACCAGCAGATATCTCATGGCCAAACGGGCAGTCTCCAACCAGCCACCCTTACCCCAAAAACTGACCAAGCTGCCATCCTCAGTGCCTCAATCCCGGCACCCCTCAGATGAAGGCGGGGAAGCCCGGACAGCGGACGATAAATCTCGAAACTGGGGCCCTAGAATCCTGAAAACCCGCTGGAACCGCTGTCACGCAACAACTCCACCAGTTCATCCTTGAACCCGTAGCAAACCCGCTGGTCACGACCTCCACCGTCACCGATGGGGCCGACTCAACCACCTGCGCCCGACCACAATCAGCTCGCCAAGCATATGACGAAAAATGGCCGGCCACTAACCTCCTGCCTTTTCGGTACCGGCGACCCAAAAGGCGGAGCACATCACACACCTGCCCACCGCATATGTGCACCGCAACCCCGATTGATGTCAATGACCCGGCTAGAACCCGGCTTCGCAGGGCTTCACTGGAACTATGACTTGTGTCATACGCCAATAAAATCTGGTAATTGTCCCAACATTTATGAACAAGTCTCTTGGTAAATAGGGCCAGTTTATATAGGCTCATTTTTTCATGCTTCAAATTGTGGCAACAACATAAGGATGTTCGAGGGATCGCACAAAACGGGACTTTCCATCGGCCGGCACTGACGGACACGTGGTAAAGCCGTCGGCGGCAGAAGTGGTGGGGAGGTGGAAGGAGGCACTTTCCCCCCTGAAAAGGTCCTGATTTCCAATTTTGAACCAAAATTATTTGCATGTTGCATTGAATATTTTTGTTGTAATCAGTGAGAAGATTTCAAACAAATAAAACATTCTCTAAAACTCCGAAATTTCTAAATTCTAAAATTTTCCAAACACTATTCCCAAAATGGTTTAACATTTGAGGTTGCTCTGGGGGACGGGTTTGGACAGACCAGTTCAGAGGAGTTATTGAAATTTAGAATCACCCTTTTCACTTTAGTTCTCCACGCAAAGGAAATTTCAACAATTGCAGGAGCTCAAATCCCTTTTGGATAGTGATCCCTGTGGATCTCCTGCTCTAATGATTCAGAAGGGATTACCAATGCAATAATCCATCCAATCAATCCGTCGATATCTGAAGAAATGATGAATCAGCTATTTTGGGTTCTTAGATATTAACTGTTTTAGGTAGGGTACAAAAAATTGTACATTACATTCTTAATGCGCTGAGAAGATTGGAAAGGGGCCCAAAATTTAGTTCAACGGCGGCGGAATGATTTTGAAAGTGGGAAGGGGGGACCAAACTACGAACCAGCGAACGAGCGAGCTGATGGCGTGGGTCCGGGCCGCATTTGCATTCAGGAAACTGTGCATTTTAAACCATGTAAACTTATACAGTGTAATTTTATTGATCCGTTTTGGAAAACGATCTCGATCTTAACCAAAGAAATTAGCTGTTATTTTAGAAGGACCAGCCAAAAAGAATACTGAATTGACAGTGTTTCAAGAGCATACGTAGGAAAACATTTGTAAAATCTATCGTGAATATTGGGGAATGGAACAGGGGAGGACAGTATGAATCCACATTATTATGAACGATTGAAATAATGAAATAAGCAATTAACAAGTTTGTTAAATTCGTTGCATAGTGACGAGTGACGAATCGGCAAAATGTTGTTCCGAGAAAACTGGTTTTAAGTTGAACTCATTTTTGCATTGGGGTTTATTATTCGATTTGTTTACATTCAAAATAGTTTTTATTGAATAGTTGAATTTTTTTTCTGATTTTGTTTCAAAGCCATAAGGTTTGTATTTTCTGATACAAGCAAACTTATTCGTCCTTTGTCAGCACTGAATTCTACGGTGCGCTTCATCTCCCCACGAAAGTGATCCTATTCAAAACCCGATTGTCATTTGTCATCTACTGTAAGTGCGCTTCGGCCAAATTATCAACGCAAACGAATAATTTGACATGCGTACACGCAAAATGGATACATTCTATCAAAATCATACGCGTTGTACAAACATAACTGCATATAAACAGTGAAGGACAGGATGTTTAACAGCAGGACGGCACAGGTTGTAGAGGCAGGCTCAGAGTCGAAAGGAGGTAATTTAGGAGGCGCGTAGGCAGAGCTAAAAAATTGTTTATTTATTAATAAAACGCATAATATGGTTTAATAATCAGACGATTATGTTGATGACCCGGTTTTCATTACAATCTGATCTGGTGGTGAGTGAGCCACGGGGTGTCAATTTGTGTTTCAGTGACAGCGTTGCCGCTCATCAAGAGTATAGGCGCATGCGGGGAAATCTAGTTTCCGGAGGGGCACATTGCATGCCCAAAAGGAAAGTAAGGGCATCTCATGACCTAATATTTATTTCCCAATTTTATTCTATCCTGGCATCTTTCAACCAGGCAGGGCAGTCTATGCGCAACAGGAACTTAATAATCATTAAAAAAACTTTTAAAAAAACCTTGGGGAAAGCACTTTATACTAAGGGCAGGGGGTCAAGCACCTTTGGGATCTATGTATGCACGTGCCTGTTTAACAGTGTTACTTTGCTTTGTGGATAGTAATTTTATAGCTTTTCTGATACTGTGGTGATTCGTCAATATTACTGATCTTTAAAAATCATGTAAATATATGATTTAAAAAATAGGAGACGAAAATTACACTTTTAGTTACCCTCATAATTTATTTTAAATTTTGGAGAACACGAAAATAAATATATTTTTAACATATAAACAACTGTAAAAGGCTATCTAGACACATAAACAATTGTTTTCCACAAGCCCACTGATCACAATGTTTAAAATAATTAAATTTGAATTTTAACGAAAATTCACATTTTGAGACTACTAACTACCCCAAAAATTTATATTTCCCCAGAACACGGGTTTTGAATTTTAACCCCTTTTGGGTTGGATTTTCTATAAAATGTATTTATTTATTTGTTTTTTATGGTTTATTACAAAATCTGTTCCTTGCAGCCTGCCGGCTGAATACGAAACAGTTTAGATTAAAAATAAAAATACATAAAATTAAAATTAAGTAAACAGTAACAAATGAATCTGGTCTAGAATCAAATGAAATATTCCTCTATTGCTAATGAAATTTTGAAATTTTTCTCCAGGAGTTGCCATTTATATCAGCTGCAACCTCCGGATCTAGCACCTACCTGGGTCTAACACAGTAGATATTGATTGAGATTTTAGAAGTCTAAAGGCACACCAAAATAAACCAATTACGGATTCCTGAGGTCGATTCCCCACCCATTATCAAATGCCCATTTCATCACCGAATATCAAGAGTCGATTCATGAGTCAATTCCCAGAGGCGACATTGGCGGGGCGAGTCCGACAGTCATTTTGTACATATGAACCAAAGGGCAGACACACAATTAACCGAGTAATGTGAAATTTTCAAATATTTTTCCATGAGGGAAAACATGAAACATGCCAATGTGACACCAACGGGGCAACCATCTGCGTTATTTCAACGACGACTTTTGAACTGCTCGAAAGCCAAAGGGTTCTGGTCCGTCAGCAAACTACTGCTGGGATGTCAAGGCCTATGGATGTTGATCGAGCGCTGTTCAGTACAACGTCACTGAGTCAACCAGCTATTGGTTACATCTGTAAAAAACCACTTTGCAAGATATTTAGGTCATTTCAACTCCGCTAAGTGATATCTTTCCAATGAATCACTACAAATGATCATCTTGTTTTAATTCCTATTCCGGTGATGTTCAGATTTCCAGACATGTAATTTGACTAGTTCCTGATGGCGGCTTGGGGACGTGTTAATATTAAGTGAAGGGATTCATAATGTCGTAATGCATCAAATAAGAATCAAGAGAGATGACGAAAAACTTATGGATATTTTTAGCTCATATAATTTTGTCATTTAACTAAAAATTGAAAATGTATTCATATTTTGTTCATATTTGTTGTAATATGAAACATTAATCACAGCTGTGATCCATTACGAATTTGTAATTTCTGAAATAACAGCATGTGAGATGGAATAATTTAGTAGGATTTTGGTACCGTCACCAACTTCAGTAGGATGCCCGTCTGTATAGGTGGGCCCCGCCCTTTTAACCCTCGATTGACCAATCAAGCCAGATTTAGCCTAATTAGCATAATTGAGGACCGCCATACCATTTTTGTAGGGTTTTCCCATAATTACTGAGGTTGGTGTCTGTTTAATGTCTTTTAAAACAATTTTTTGTTGTTTATGTTTGTATAATATAAATTTTATAATTTATTTTGTTTTTGTATAAATATTGTAATAAGTAAACGTGAAATTACTATTCCATATAAAGATGTTGGTATATACCAATTATTTTTATAACATCTGTTCAACTATTTCTAGTTCAATATTATTTTGAGGTCCATAGACCGAACAGTGTAGCATGGTTCGTTGTCTCGTCTGCTGTCTGCTTTGGAAGGGCCGTGTTCGAACAGGCCCAGCGTTTGTGACCGAACGAACCATTGATTCAACACATGGTGCGGCAGCGCACGTTCAACAAAACAACATGTAGTGATTGACTTGTGGTCAAGATGGCGTTAGCTAACGTGTGCAATGAAGGTATGAAGTCGTGCACCATGCACGTGTAAACATGGAGGAAGGATGGTCTCTAACATAGTGGATTGTTTACATGCCCGTCTAAACTTGTGAAAACAGGATGACAACCGAAAGTTTGCGCTTACTCTTGCGAATAGTGCGAGCAAATTTGTCATTCATTAAATTAAAAATCTGTATAGTTACACAGTTACAAACCCCATTAACTCATATAACTCATCAACATAATATGAAATGTTGTGTGTGGTTTGAAATACCAACTACACTGTTCTTATTTAAAAGGTCCTTCATAAAATAAAACTAAAAACCTAATGTAAAATTTCACTCTGGAAGTAAGGGGCTACAAGAAGAAATCATAGAAGATGAAAATAACTCAGGAGGACTGAAGGTAGGAATTGATATCCCTCTTAAAACTGTCCGTTGTGGGATGTGGAAACATACTTGAGCAAGGAGTTCCAAAAGAGATGCAGTACGTGGAAAAAAAGCTGCTGGCATAGCTCATTGTTCCTCTCGGCAAAGCTACAAGTGTGCAGTGAGAGAACAAGCAGAAAGCCTGGTTCTGCTTAAACACCCTGATAGGAGGAACAGATCGGACACTGGTGCTTTTGTTACCATGAAAATGTCATAGAAAAGACAGAGGCTGGCTACAAACCTACGGTGAAGGGTTGTAACGATGGTCCAACACCAACAAAGATTAACGTACCTTCACTCTATCTAATAAAGATCTCGTAATGACTGACTCAACAATGTGACTATATAGTATCTATTAGAGATATGGTTGTCTTATACAGGTGAGAGTAGCATCAGGAGGTAGAACTTTGACTCGATAAAGACAACCAACTCGCATGGAAGCACTCTTTGCAATGCCTGAGATACCTCTCCCCAGCCAGCTTTAGTGAGCCTCAAGTCGAGAGGCAAAATCTGATACCTCAGGCAAGGATGATGGACCTTATGAATGGATGGAAATGTATCATCCTCCTGGAGGCGAGAAAGAGAGACAGTAGTTATTTTTCTTTGCGTTAAAGGTTACTAGCCAATCGTTCCCCCGCCAACACGCTCTCTAAATCTCATTATTCAGTGAGACACAACCTCACAGCGAAGTGTTAGAAGGACAGGGGAAGCCACAGTAAGTTGAATCATCAGCATACATGGCGAGACGAAAAGCATCAGGCAAATCGTTAAATGTGAATGAAAGAGAGTAGGACCAATGCAGGCCTGTGGAACACCAGAATAAATGAACGAGTAGGAAGATTGACCCTCAGGTTAACCTTCAACTTGCGGTTGGAAGGAAAGCAAGTTATGGGTGTAATTCTGCCTGACACACCATATGACTGGCTTGTGGAGCAGGCTGAACCATGTCAGCTGGGATGTCAATGCAGCACGAGCCTCCTACGATCTAATATATTAGGCCAGTCAGTATTAGGAAAGCAGATCTGGTGATCTGAGATGGCATTATACTGATCCCAGAGTGAGAAGGTCGACATCATCAGGTATCCAAGGGCTGGTGGTTGACAAAGCATTAAAGATGCTTACTTATGGGAAGCAGACTAATAGGACACGATAATTAGTAGACTCAGAACGCTCACCAGCACCCTTAAAGACAGGGACAACAGATGCCACTTTCCAAGATGAAGAAACACTGGTTACCAAAGCACATATTGAAATAGCTTGGCAAGGCAATTGAAAGTTCTGGGAACATTTTCAGAACAATTACAGAGTTCCGTCAGAACCCAGCCTTGGGCATCGAGGAATAGTAGTCCGGGCAATGCTCTTTGGTGTGATAATATGACGATACTACCGTGGCTGTACAGGATGGAAGGCAGTGGATGCCCTGTCATTAGAGTGTAGATTTGAATAAGAAGTTGTCATGGTTGCCTTATGCAGAATGAAGAACTTCGGGTCCCATGAAAGAGAGGAATGGAGGACTTGTTGCAGTTACGTACACTATTGTAAAATCCATAAAAGTCCCTGGAGCAAACCGTTGCGTTAAATACAGACCAACAACAGGTATCTTTGCTTGTCCTCTAGCTCTCTTACATCGATTTCGAGCTTCATAGGCAACTTACTATCCAAAAGTTCCTGAAGATGCTTCTTTAAAGGGTATTTGATGGGCAATTGCTGCAGCACGAGCTGGAGTGTACCAAGGTTGAGAATGGGCCCTGATCTGGTAGGTACGTGAGGGATGTAAATCTCATACCAAGGTTATCCATTGGGATAACTCGTCTGCTGCCAAATCAGGACCAAGGGCACCATCTGATAACCGGGGCACATCAACGAAAACATCGAAAACCATTACAGTCAGCCTTTCGAGCACAAAACAGTACGATGAAAAGGCTGAAATGTGGTTGAGGAAGAATGTGAAACGGAAACGAGACGAATTGAGTGATCCGAGTTGCAATTGGAGGCAAGACCTTGGCAACACAGTCTTCTGGGTTTAGAACACAGAAGAGGTCCAGCAGGTACTTACCATCGAGCACGATCCGGAATATGGTGGGAGATGAAACGATCTGAGTGGATCTTGGGAGATGGAAAAAGAATTATATGTTTGCAATACCAGGAATGTCAATATTACGAGAATGAATCAGCCCACTCCTTGTGGTAGTTGTTAAATCTTAAATACTGTGACTTGAGCAGAGGGTGCTGAAATAGCAGAATCAATGCTATCAGGATAGCATCTGCTTTTCTTTGCAGGATGATGATGAGGTGAACGATACAGAAAAAAACGGTAAGTAGTGGAATGGAGAAGCGAGAGGCAGCACATGTATTCATGATTATTACATTCCAAGAGATACTTTCACCGGGCTAAGAAGTTTTGCTTTAACATGAACACAGACCATGTGATGGAGGTGGTCAAGGCGATGAAGATATCCGGTAACTTGAATCAGAGGAAATGTCACAATTCAGTCTGCTCTCCAGATGAGCAAGCAAATCAGGTGAGTTGTTAAGAACAAAAAGACTGAACAAGTGAAGTGGAACGAAAACCCCTGATATTGGAAAAAGCAATACCAAAGCGGCTTTGAACGCTGCACACAGGAGAATTAAGGTTTGCGAAACCCGGCCCAAAGGTTTCTATATCATTTGCTTGTGTAGTCATCATTTATTAATATAAGCAAAGATCTCAGTTAGTCTAGAGTTTGAAGCCCCAAAACAATCAGAACCAAAGGAACCCAAACGAACATTGTCATGTAATATCACCCGATAGCTCAGAGATGCAACCGAGGTAGCTGCACGGACCACCAATCCATGTATGCCATGGCAGTACAACCACCTCGACATTTTACACCTGTTGATGAATCAGCCTCTCAGGCATTACCACTGAGTTCAGGATCCTGTACTACCAGGCGGCCACGACCTGCAACATGTTTATTTCCAGGCACCCTTCGGAGGCGGGTTCAGATGATCAGGGGAGGCCCTGGGCATGTATCAAAGATCGATAGGGTCTAGACGCTACTGAGAGGACAGAAGAAGACAAGAAGGAGAGAAAGGAAGGGAAAAACGGCGGACCTTCGCCCTGGTCAGAAACAAGGTGAAACCTCTTCACTGGACCACTGCAAAAAGATGGGAGTAACGACATGAGCGGAAAGAAAGAGTTTCCTACACAACACGGATTCGTAGCGCTACAGTATTGATTGAAAAATCCTGGATGATTAACAAACAGCACTGCGAGAATTTGAAGTGGACAATCCCAAACACGCTCGGGCAAGCCGGGTCGCAACCAGGTGATTAAAGACCAAACACTGACCTACGTACCCCTAGTGCAATGCATGGGCATGACAAAACAAGTTCAGTGTTTACGTACGGCGGTGTTCATAAAGCGCCCGCACAAAAAAGCAGAAATTCATATCGTGACGTCATTTCCTATGATCATCGCTACCTTGATGACCGGATGGACTTGTGGAGGCCTGTTGGGACGTGCCAAGCGCTGGCGAGAAACTGGCGGTGTTTTTAAAACAAACTATTACACGAGTACTAGGTTGAGTTTGCGACCGGTCGGACGTAAATTACACAGGATATTGAGCTTGATTTTACTTCATAGCCATGTTCTTATTATTTTCCTTTAATGCGGTCATTAGACAAATCGAAAATAAACAGATCATTCTCGCAGTCGTTCACTTACGACGAAACATGTTATTCAAGTGAAGAGGAAGCTAGGGATCCAATGTGTTTGATGAAAAAAAAATAGGGCGGTTCCTTGTTCATTATTTTTTGATTTAAGTCGTGTTGTTACACGATGATTTGTTGTTTGTTTATAGCCGCAGCTAGCGTATCATTCCGGTTGCAGCAACTCGAGCATAGTCACAGCACTTTGTAAACAGCGAAAACGACGCTGTGTATAACAATTTTGTGGAGGTACCAGATTTGCGATAAAACTCGGTTCAACAAACTACAGAAACGGCAAACTGGAGTTGTTCCGAATGACAGCAAATTAAAGACCGGCTTAGGAAAATGAATAGATCTCCATTACCGCATCAGGTCGTTTTGGGGTTTCCTTATTACCCCGATGTAACAGCAGTTGTTTCTGTGTTTATTTATTTTAACAATCGACTGTTTTGCGTAATGGTTATACCTCGGACGCGCAAAACGACTGATGTTTTACACAAGCGCACAAACGCCTTTGCGACGTAATTTGCCGGATAAGTCATCGTTACACTCCATTGTTGATCCGGATGGGCTAGGGGCTTATTGGGACGTGCGCTGGCGAAAACTGTTTAAAAAACAAAATTCACCGTAAAACAAAAGCCATTTATTACAACTTCAGTTTACTGTGACTGGGAGTCAGGACTTGGATGCGCGACGTTTGAGCTTGAGTTTACAATTCTGTATGAAATATTTGCATTCTACTGCGGTTTGTTAAATACTAAAAAGTAACAACAAATCTGAAAAGAATGAACACTCGCTTCTTAAATCGAAAAACAAAACTAAAAATTAAAACAATAATATTAATATTGCTACCAATTTTATTACAGAAACTAAAACGAATTTAAAACCTACACAACTACACAACTAAAGAAAACAAAACTAAAACTAAACTAAAAAAATAGGACCTATGTTAAAAAATAAAAAAAAATAATAAATAAAAATAAAAATAAACTAAACAACTAAAAAAAAAACCTAAAATTTTTTTTAAACTAAAAACTAAAAAAAAAAGATTAACTAAAATAAAACCTAAAACTAAAAAATAAAAATAAAAAATAAAATAAAATAAACCTCTAAAAACTATTTAAAAAATAAATTAACATCTAAAAAGAGCACGAAAAGTACAAAAAAGAAAGTAAAATATATAAACTAAATAAATAAAACAGATATTAAAACCAGAAAAACTGAAACAAAAAAATCTAGAAAAAAAGAATAATAAAAAAAAAAGTAAAACTTAAAAAATAAATCCTAATTAAAACTTTTCACTAAAAATAATAAAAAATAAATACATAAAAAAGTATATTTGAGTAAAATAAACACACTAAAAACTAGTAACTTCTATGTTTGATTATTTAATATTTAGTTAAAGGAACACAGTGTCTGAAAATTGTATATTATCTCTAATATCTCGAAGAAATTTAATTAAAATTAATTTAATTGCCAATGAGTCACTAGGTTCCTGAACCGCTCATACAACACAATCTCTCATAAAATCTCACTGGGTGACTTGGTCACACGAATGACGAAATCATGGTTGTCAAGAATCAATTTCATTGGTGAAACTCTTAAATAATCCCAATGTCGTGCTCTCATTAACAATCCGGAAAAGTCCGCGGTGTAACATTGTTAAGGTCCGACAGAAATGAAATAGTTCTCAAAGATATTTGCACAAAATATCAATGTATAAGCCATGCAAGCATGATGATGTTGGGACTTGCAATAAAGATCAAGTGTTCTAATCACAAATATTTAAGCTATTTCCTGACATGTGAGACTTTTCCAATAAGCTATGATGTCACTAAGAAGACACTCACTACAGTTCAAGTCATGATGAACCATTAAGTTAGGCACACTGATTGCAGCAGTTACTCTGTAAAACATGTGTTTAACTTCTAAACATAGTTAAACACCAAATCTGTCACTTTTAAACACTTGAACGCGTTTGTTCTGAAATCTGTTGTCATTATGTTTACAGTGGTCATTAGTGGGGAGAAAAAATTTAACAAAACCCCAAACTCATTAAATTGGCCAGTACGTGTTTTAAATACACTATTTTACCATGGTATAAACTGTTTCCTGTACAGCCTGGAATTCGGCAACTAAATGTAGACCAATAATGATTACCAATTTGAACACGTGTTGTCATAGTGATCATCAATACATAATGTTTAAGTTGTAAACTCTTTATGTGTTTATGCGTTCAACAGTATGTAATTATAAACACGTCCGTACTTTCACTGGTTTTACAGTGTAGCTAAGTGTAATTGTTCTCTGAATAGCTGCAAATTCATCAAATCCAACTAGACACCGAATTCTCCCTGTATGATATCTTAAATGTTTACCGGATGTGTAAATTCATGACATGAATTCCAAAGAATTTTGCTGAGATGGTTGTAATGGAAAGCCAAGGCTGAAGATGCTAGTAAGTGCATGTACAGTTCCATGACTTTAGTGTTAAAAATTCCACTCCGGATGTTTAAGTGAGAGACCTGGTAAAATCAATGGCCTTTTGGTCCAATTTGGAGGGCGTGCAATGTGTTTTTGGTGGGACATTTAAGACAGAAGGTATAATATTCCCAACGATAATATACTACTCAAAACAATTTGAGAACAAAACAATTTAGGGGACACCACATTTGCCTGCAAGAGGTGGTCACACCGTTATTGAAAATGTTCCATGAACCGGGATTTTCATTTACAGCTTCCTCTCTTTCAGTAGTCATGTCTGTAAAATGTGTAATCACTATGCCATCCTTAATCATCCGTTTCATTGTTACAGTTGTTTCTCATCAATTCTGTAAAAAACATTGTGTTTTATCTGAAATAAATGATCTTACTTTAACTGAGATTATTCAGTGTTCCCTAAATTGTTTTGTTTCCTAAATTGTTTTGAGTGGTATACATGTATTATAATAGGCTGAGGGTCTTTGAAAAAAATATTGTCAGCGAAACTATCTCCGACATGTGCAACGAATGTTTTCTTTACTTCAAAAGACTAACTTATGCAAACTCGAACATTATACTGCAAAAGCATTGAGTAAACTTACATGTATAGCTTTATTTGATCTATTCCAAGCAATAAAATGCCTTATATTACAGTATAAAAGACAGCAGCGGAAATGAGTGGTTTATCACCTATAAGTGGGTTTACAGGGACAGTATTTAGAAGGATTAGTTTCCTACGTTGCTGTGCAGATACCGATTGGTTCGTTGTTAATAATTTTTACGCAGTGATGAGTCCACATTTCAAAGTGCAACCGGTTGACAGGTGTTCCTGACAAAATAAATAGCAACAAAATAAATTAATAAGCACTAATGTGGAAACACTAATTTCTAATAATTTGCTCAGTGTTTAGGGTCAATGTAATACAATACTGGTTGCGTACCCCTTCATGATCAAGACTAATTGAATCACGAATTTTATTCATAATTAGGCCTATGTCGGAAATTCCACGTTTTGTCATTTCTAGTCTCGTGCGTGTGTACGTGTGCGCGCTGATGTTGTTTACAATATTGCTGCGGTTTGTCGTTAAAGGAACTGAGACACACACGTTGCCACGGAGACGCCCTATTGGACTACAAAAATATGTTCTACCTAAAATTACTGCGTTGGAAAAGATCATTCTGATATCTAATATAATAATGTACATGACCAATGAAAATACGCCGTTTGTCTGTCGGACTGTTAGAATTCAGCGTGGTACCCTTGGAGTTTTTATTTGCGTACAGGCTGCACTGTGTGCGGTCGAGTCTGAAAGATCGAGATATCAATACTTCCGGTTTTCCCTCAGTTCTGCGTAAATACACTGTATTTGCATTATAGAATTGTACACACCGACCAGCGAAATAGAGTTAGGTAACTAACCAAGAGATTAATTACGTGAGAGGATTTTGTGTTTCAGCCTGTATTTAGGGGTCAAATTATGACAAGTTTATTTTTTTTTAATCAATGGAATATTTTTAACAAGCGTTTTCTAATTTCTTTCAGACCAAGAATACTACAGAATTGTCAACTAAGAACATCGTGCACCCTGGGCCCCAAAACGCTGGCGACCGTAGGCCTATTGAGTTTTAAGAGAGGAAAACGTAACATACATTTTCCCCAAAAATAGGATAAATTAACCATTATAGTCCCTCAACATTGACCACAGTAATAAAATATAATGTCATGTTATTGATTATGTCAAAATAAAACAAGTTTGCCAAGTTTTATATGGCATTTAGGGAAAAATACGGGAAGTGGGGAAAATACGTTTTTTACCTGCCAAAATGGGCAAAACCCAGCAAAACCACCCTCTGAGTGGCAAATGGGATAAATTAACCATTATGGTCCCCAACGGTGACCCCAGTAATAAAATATAATGCTTGACAATCATGTTATTGAAGTTATGTAAAAATAAACAAGTTTGCTGCCAAGAAGTTTATGGCATTTGGGAAAAAATACACAGGAAGTTATGGGAAAAATACGGTTTTTAAACCAAAATGGGCAAAAAACAACCAAAACCACCCTCTAGTGGCAAAATTTAGGAATTTTTTTAACGTCATTATCATGAATCTTAGTGGAAAATAAATATTGTGGCAAGGTTTCATAACAATCGGTTGAGGGCTTTGGAAAATACGGTCCCTGTAAGTCCAAAAAAGCCGGTTCTTATAGGTTCAAGACATCTGCTCCTAGACACGCAGGGGTCGTGGTGAATTTTTCCCCACAGAACTCAGGGAAAGCACCGAGTATACAGTGCTAATCACACATCGGTGTGAGGGTAAAAAAGTAAAATCTAATAATAAAACGTTTATTGACGGAGAAAACTTTGGGGTTTCAGCCGAACTGTTATATATTTTGAATGGAATTGAGACATGCAATGTCAACGAAATTCATCTTAGAAAAACAAAAAAACATCTTGAAAACATTTTCTGACGTGATCTAAAATAAAAGATAACAAAAATAAGCTTCCATTAACTTTTGTTTTCAAAACGACACGAAGACTCAACTTGTTTTGTTTGTAATTTGCCCTAAACACACATGACTTTCAAACAATGAGTGAAAACACCACAACACAGTAAACACAAAACAAACAGTAATCAACAAACACTGTACTTAGATTTGTTGTTGTGATTGTTGTTAATGAATATATTTCCTCTTTGTAGCCTTTGTTTACATTGCTAAGGTTTTAGAAGTACAGAGACCAAGGAACTTATGCCATACTAATGACTCGAACAGTTAAAAGGCACACCATGTTGCCTGAGAAATCCCCACAAGAAATTAATCTCTTTTGGTTGGTTACTAACCTATTTCCAAAGTCGGTAAATTGTACAAATTCTATAATGTGCAAATACAGTTGTGTTTACACGCAGAACTGAGGAAAAACCGAAACATTGACATCGGACTTTCAGACTGGACCCGCACACTGTAGTGCAACCTATACAACAAAAACTCCAAGGGTACCATACAGAATTCTAACAGTCCGACAGACAAGCGGCAACATTTTCATTGGTCATGCCATTATTATATTAGATATTTGAATAGTCTTTTTCAACGTAGCTTAATTTTTAGGAAGAACATATTTTTGTAGTCCAATAAGGGCGGCCTCCCGTGGCAGTAATATGTCTCAGTCTTTAACGACAACACGCAGTACATTGTGTACCAACATCAGCGCGCACACGTACACACGCACGAGGACTAGAAATGACAAAACGTGGAATTCTGACAACATAAGGCCTAATTATAGACCGATTCGTGGATTCAATTAGTCTTGATCATGAGGCACGCAAATCTGTATTGTATTGAATTCTAAACACTGAGCAAGTTAATAGAAATTGAGTGATGTTTCCACATTAGTTTATTAATTTATTTGCTGCTATTTGATTTTGTCTGAGAAAACCTGTCAACCAGTTTGCACTTTTTGAAATATGGACTATCATCCTGCGGAAATTATTAACACCACGTACCATTCGAGGTATTGTAATAGGAAACTAGTCCTTCTAAATACTGTGCCTGTAAATTTACTCTATAGGTGATAACCACTCATGTCCATCTCTTTTAACCACTGTAATATAAACATTTTATTTTTCTGGAATAGATCAGAAAATAAAGCTATACAATGACTTTACCAGTGCTTTTGCAGTATAATGTTCGGGGTTTATATAATTAGTCTCTTTAGCTAAAAAGAAGCATTCGCTGTAATATCGGGAATAGTTTCATAAATAATATTTTCAAGAATTTTCAGCCTATTATAATACATGTATACTACTCAAAAAGCAATTTAGGGAATACAAAATAATTTAGGAACACCGGAATAATCTCAGTTAAAGCAAGATCATTACTAAGAATAAACACAATGTGTTCCACAGTAATTGATGGCTAACTGCACAATGAAATTCGGATAAGATGAGATGCATGTGATTACACATTTCATGACATGACTACTAGAAAAAGAGAGAGGGTTACAAATAAAATCCCAGATTTCATAGACATTTGGCCTCAATAACAGACATTACCTCTTGCAATAAAATATGTGTTTCTAAATTGTTTTATCAGTATTTTAGTAGTGATATATTATCGTTGAGGAATAATATTATACCTTCTGTCTTAAAACTATTTAAAAAAAAACATTGCACAGCCCCTTCGTATTGGACCAAAGCGCCATTGATTTTTGGGTCTCTCTGCTTAAACATGTCCCTCGAGTGGAATTTTAAATAATTAAAGTCACACCATAGGAGACTGTACATGCAATTTACCAGCATCTTCGGCCTTTGGCTTTCCATTATGTCCATCTTATGTGAAATCTTTTGGAATTCATTGCTCAAGTGAATTAGTTACATCCATCATAAACACGGTGATATCATGCAAGGGAGAATCTTCGAATGTCATGGTTGATTTATGATTTGTAGCCATTCAGAGAACAATTATTGAATTTAGACTACGCACTGTAAAACCGTAGTGAAAGCATGACGTGTTTATAATTACATGCTGTTGAACGCATAAACATAAAGAGGTTTACCTTAACCAGCGTATGTATTGATGATCACTATGATAAACACGTGTTCAACTGGTAATCATTATTGAGTCTACATTTAGTTGCCAATTCGAGCTGCACCAGGAAACATGTTTATACAGCATGGGTGTGTCGGTGCATTTAAAAACATATGCTGGCCAATTTTAATGAGTTTTGGGGTTTTGTTTATTTTTTTCTCCCCACTAATGACCACCGTAAACATAATGCTGACAACAGATTTCCAGAACATAAACGCGTTCAAGTGTTTAAAGGTGACAATTTGCGTTTAACTATGTGTTTAGAAGTTAAACATGGTTTTTTTAGTAAATATTTCTTTTAATCAGTGTGTTTTTAACCAATGGTTCTACTGTGGAGACTTGAACTATGGTGAGTGTCTTCGTGACTTTATCATGGCGACAGTACTTATGTCAGGAAATAAGCTTAAATATTTGTGATTAGAACACTTGATCTTTTATTGCAAGAGTCTAAATAGAATACTTTCATGCTTGCATGGTTTATAACTGATGATATTTGTGCAAAATATCTTTGAGAACCATTTTCATTTCGTCGGACCTTTAATGTTACCGCGGACTTTCCAGATTGTTAATGAGAGCACGACATGTTGGGAGAATTTGGGTGAGCTCACCAATGAAATTGATTCTGACAACCACATTTCGTCATTCGTGTCGTGTGGACCAAGTCACTCCCAGTGAGATTTTATGCACGAGAGAAAGTTGTGTTGCATGAGCGGTTGAGAGACTCAGTGACTCCATTGGCAATTAAATTAATTAATTAACCTTCGGAGATAATAGAGAGATAACAGGCGAATTTTTACAGGACACTATGTTTCCTTTAACTAAATATTAGTCATCAAAGATAGGAAGTTTACTAGATTTTAAGTGTTTGTTTTACTCAAATATACTTTTTATATTTATTTTTTATTATTATTTTAGTGAAAAGTTTCAATTAAGATTTTTTTTTTTTTAAGTTTTACTTTTTTGTCTTTCTTTTTTCCTAGATTTTTTGTTTCTAGTTTTTCGGTTTTTAGTTATCTGTTTCTTCATTTAGGTTATATTACTTTTACTTTCTTTTTTGTACTTTTTCGTGCTCTTTTAGATGTTAATTTATTAATTTTTTGAATTTTTAGAGGTTTATTTATTTATTTTTATTTATTTATTTTTTTACTTTTTTAGTTTTTTTAGTTTTAGTTTATATTTTTTTTTTTTTTAGTTTTTATTTTTTAAAAAAATTTTTAGTTGTTTTTTTTAGTTCTTTGATTTATTTTTTTATTTTTTTTTTAATTTATATAATTTTTATATATATTTTTTTTTTTTAGTTTAGTTTTGGTTTTGTTTTATTACAATATGTAGTTGACAGGTTTTGTTTTGGTTTTTAGTTTCTATGTATTGTACTGGTAGCAATATTGCAGTTGTATTATTATTTTTCCTTTAATTTTTAGTTTTTTAGTTTTTTTTCAATTTGAAAGTTGAATGTTTTACTTTCAGATTTAAGTTGACTTGCACTTTTATATTTAAATAAACCGCCAGTAGAATGCAAATATTTCGCATGCAGAATTGTAAACCTCAAGCTCAAACACCAGCATAATTCAGAGTCCTGACTCCCAGCCACAGTAAACTGAAGTTGTAATAAATGTATTTGTTTTGGTCAATTGAATTTTTGTTTTCAAAAGTAGTTTCATTGACACACGTCTAATAGCCCCCTAGCCCATCCGATGAACAGGAGGTAACGATGACTTATCCGGTAAAATTACGTCACCAAAAGGCGTTTTATTGCGCTTTATGTGGCTGCATGGAAGTCGTTTCATACGCGTCCGAAATTATAACCATTACGCAAACAGTCGATTGTTAAAACTAAAAAAATAAACACAAAGGAAACAACCGTTGTTACATCGAGGGTATATGAAAATCCCCAAAACGGACCTTACGTGGTAATGGAGATTCATTCATTTTCCTTAAGCTGGTCTCTTTAATTTAAGGTCAACTTCAAGATAGCCTAGTTTTGCCGTTTCTTGGTAATTTGTGAACCGAGTTTTATCACAATCTAGGTACCCTTCCACAAAAGGCCTTTATACGCGTCGTTTTCGCGCTGTTTACAAAGGTGCCAGACTATGTTTGGTTACTGCAGCTCGAATGGCGCTGGCTTTGCGGGCTATAGTTAAAACAAACCATCAGCATAACAACACGACTTTAGCTCAAAAATAATGAAAAGTGAAACCGCCCCCTATTTTTTTCATCAAACTTTTATTTGGATCCCTATTTCCATCTTCACATGAATAATAACATGTTTCGTCGTAAACGAGACGACTTTCCCTGAATAAGTCTGTTTATTTTCTTTGGTTGTCTACTGTAAAAGGAAAACAATAAGAGTATGGCTATGAGTAAAACTCCAGAAGCTCAATATCACGTGTAATTCTACGTCCGGACTGATAAACCAACCTAGTACTGTAATAGTTTGATTTAAAACAGCACCAGCGGTTTTCACTTCAGCACTTGGCACGTCCCAACCAGACCACAAGTCATCCGGTCCCAGCAAGTGGCTTGATGACTCATGGGAAATGACGTCACGATATGAATTTCTGCTTTAGCCATGGGCGCTTTATGCGAACATCACGTTACGTAAACACTGGAACTTGTTTTGTCATGCGCTCCATACATTGCACTAAAGGGGTACATTAGCGGGTCCAGTGTTTGGTCTTTAATCACCTGGTTGCGACCAGGCTTGCCCGAACGTCATTTGGGATTGTCCACTTTAGAATTTCGCAGTGCTGCTTGATAATCATCCAGGATTTTTCCAATAAATACTGTAAAGAGCCAGGCTAACATGCCTTACATTAGGTTTTAAATTTTATTTTATGAAGGACCTTTTTTAAATAAAACGCCAGTGTAGTTATTATTTTCCAAACCATACCACAACATTTTATACTTGATGAGTATATATGAGTTAATGGGTGTAACTTATGTAACGCTATATAAGATTTTTAATTTTACCCCAATAGATGACAAATTTGCCGCACTATTCATAAGAGTGAATCTTAAACTTTCGGTTTGTCATCCTGTTTCGGTTGTTTAGACGGTACACTGGCTTTATACTTACCCAATTGTTAGACCATCCTTCCTCCATGTTTACACGTGTGGTGCACGACTTCATATCTTCATTACATACGTTATTGCTAATGCCATGCTTGACCACGATCCAATCACTACATGTTGTTTGTGTGAACATTACCAAAGCCACGGCCATTGTTGACCAATGGTTCGTTCGATCTCAAACGCGAACCTGTTCGAACACATTCACTCAAGCTAGACAACCAGACGACAACGAACCATGCTACACTATTTCCGGTCTATGGACGTCGTACATTTATTGAACTAGGGGAAATGGTTGAACAGATGTTATAAAAATAATTGGTATATCCCAACATCTTATACAGTGGTAATTCTCACGTTTTCGTTTTACTTATTACAATATATACAAAACAAAAATTATAAAATTTATATTATACAAACATTAACAAAAAACAGATTTTTAAAGAAATATTATTTTAAACACACCGTCCCTCAGTAATTATGGTTTTACCCTACTAAAAATGGTATGGGCAGCTCCTCAAATTATGCTAATTAGGCTAAAATGCTGACTACTAGTTGGTCAATCGGGGTTAAAAGGGGCCGGAGCCACTACCTATACAGACAGGCATCACCACTAACTTCATATCAAGTTATATCATTGTAATTTTGTAATCCCAGGTACTGTACAAACCATTAAAATTGATTAAATTGAAGTAACATCCGTGAACTTATAATGTATTTTAAGCAAGAAATTAACCATGAAGTTCTTACCATTCGTTGTTTGCAGCATTTTATAACAAATTGTCTTATTATTTTACAGGAGACATTTTGGTCAAGTCAAAACCAACATCAACACTAACCCAACAGTTTACTTCACTCTTGACATACCTGATTGCCAGATGCTTGAATGCCCGTTGGTTTTTGTTACAAAAACCCCACCTTGGACACATTTATCAACATAGAATGTTGGTCCATATCGGTAATTCAAAACATCAGAAGTTATCATTTGGGCGTGTGATTGGTGGTAATGGTAACGGGACGAAACCTCTTATAGATGAATTGACGTTCGACAGGACACTGCCGAACTGGAACGTCTTCCTACTTCGATGGGAACAACATTACCAGCCTCATTTTCATCGCCCCGGTATGTCAGGAAGTGCGCCTCATTCAGAATAGTCTTTACGATCTGAGGATGATGAGAAGGTAATAAGTGGATCATAATGTTATCCAGACCGCCGCGTTACATCAGCAATTGTCATCGAATCGTAATGGAAAACTTAAAGTGGTCCATTATATAATCCAGAGCCTATTATCAAATAGGGCTAATGATATTATATTTATTACCCAGAATAAGGCTCTGATATTATCCAGGCCAAGGTGGCTGTTATCATTAGGATATCCCTAAACTGACCCATAATGTATTTTTGTCAATGTACGCATATTATTTAAAAATTACACTGTACATAAAAATGCCTATGATACTATAAATTCTAAATCCATATACGTTTTAGAGATACAGGACAAAACGTCATGAAAAGAGTGGATGCAAATAAATCCTGCAAAGGAAACTGTTTTATGTGAACGAAGAAAAATTTACATGAGCAGGATTTGAACCAGTTGCAATGATGGAGCTCTACCAACTGAGCTATCTAATCCGAGCCTTATTGGTCATTCTCAAAACTTATTTTAAAAATACAAGAGTTGCCCTGATATGCTGTAAACCTTTGCTTTTGGGTGTTGTGTAATGTTGAGCAGATGCTCTGTAAGCCGTATAGAAAGTGTTTACCAATAACAGTTGCTTACCAATTACGTTGTGGATTGCTTGATTACACGGATGAAATAAGCTGTCATGGGTGTCAACACTTATGTTAACCCTTTCAGTACCAAAGACCAATTTTTCGGTATACCTTGGGTACCACACTCAAACTTCTTTCATGTCTACTTGAGGTTACCCACAGGACTTTTAGCAAAGTTTCATTGTATAAGCTAACCCTCACATGTTGATAGGCATTTACAAGACAATTTCTCTATTCATTAACATACAGGTGTCATAATGATTTACTCTGAAACCATGAAATCAACTTTATAATAAAATACCAATTATGTTTGACCTACATTAAAATGGCAAAAGCTGCCCAATGGGGTTTAATAAGTAATATGACTTATACAGTAGAGGAAACTGACTTACAATTTTTAATCTATTTTGTTTGAGCAAAAAAGACTTGAATCTAGGCTTGAACCTTCAGCCCCGTTCGTGTTGGAAAATCTGGGCTTACGGTGTGCGTGCATCACATCAACATTGAAACAGAGAGAAGGAAGAAGGAGGAGAGAGATGAATTAAGTGAAATCACATAGTACATTGTACATGTATACAACTAAAAAGTAGTTGGGCACAGACCAGATCATTGGGTATCAAAGAATTGCAAAACAGAGGAACAACACATTGAGCTTATTACACTGTTTACAGATCATACGCGTTTGTGTTCTCTTTGCCTAGTACTGCAAACAACACAGTCACGTTTTTGCTGGAGACATTTTTTCCAGGATAGTGTTGACATGAAAAGGGCCTGGAAGCACATGGAAGTTGGCTTGCATGATGTGCAGGGGAGTCATGCTTCCAGGAGTGGATAAAAAGTTCTTCAATGACCTTTACCTAAAATCCAAATACAGGAAGGTAGTGATGGTTTTGTAGATAATGGTGTTGTATACCACAGTAGCATTTGAAAACAGATGTCAAGAATGTTTACGAATACTCTTTCCTCCATTTCATTGTTCTGTGTGGATGAGAGTAATACTGCACAATTTGTGCTGCCAGATCAGTTCACTCCCATGTTTATTGTAATCACCAAACTATAGAAAGGTTTTTAATGTCTGATGTCGGGTTAAAACTGTTTTTACACGAATCTGCTTAGTGGTGATGCACTGCAATTCCCGTAATTTGTCAAAGAGGAGTTGCACGCTTTGTGTCTTGCCAGGCGACGCTGAGTTGGCCCGCACTTTAATATAAAACCGAGGGGGTCTTCTGTTTTTCATTTGGAAACTTTTGGGATAAGGCAAAATCAAGGAATTCCTTGTTAATGGTGTGGCACACAGTTCCACAAACTCAAATCCTAGCTGTGATAACTTTGAGACCAGAGCTGGGCTGTTGTACCAATTATCCATAGAAATATTTGCTGACCCTTGTGTTTGATCACTTTCACTAGATCCCAAGACAACCTGGCCTGGTGCATGAATAACAGATGGATGGTGTGTTGCCATGGTTGCCGCAGCATGCACAGTGGAGGGTTGAATTGTTTACTGTGCTTGGCAAGAGACCCTGTTGAACATCTTCAACACACGTATGCCAATTCAGACTGATTTAAAGAGAAGCATTCCATTCCCCCCTTGTTGGCCTTTCGCAGTAAGTACTGCTAGCTCAGTCGTCACTAGCTTGACCATACTCTCGTCTGGTGAGAGGTTTCGTCCAGGGCTGTATATTTTGAGAAAGGTTGGCAGTACAATGCGAGTAAGGGCGAAGTTTTGCTGGTTTGTCGGTAGACTGTCGACTTGAGCTCTGTTGTTGGCTGGGTGAAACAATCTAAGGATTGCAGTGAGATCATTGCGGGACATAGATGGCGGATATGCCGGACTTCGAAGAAGATCTGACATGGACCAGTGCATGCTGTCAGGGCCTTTATTTGATGCCCATGCAAAGTAATAATGCCACGAATGCCATCATTTCAGGGAATATTTGTTGAGTCCAAAACAGACTGACGATTGGATTTAGGTTTTACGAGCTAAAGTTTGCTCAGCATATCGATTTGTCTCCGTCACCATCCAGCTCCCAGGTAACTTGACGAAGTACAGTTGAAAAATTTGGAAAGGTGTATAGTTACTCAAATCTTCAGTCGTTCCCCTGTTTCCACTGGGTGCGCTTAGGTTTCTTCGATGTATGCGTTAGTTTCCACTGTAGACCGGTGGTTTAGCTTTCCAGATGATGATGATGATGTCGGGACGCATTCCTCTTCACTATCATCCGACTCCAGTGTAGAATCCTCGTCCAGAAGACATATCTGACCCACTATCTGCGAAGAGTTCTTCCAAAATGTATTGCACTTCCATCGGCGTCCATAGCTATCAATGGCACACTGCAAAAAATTCACCAAGGCGTCCTTTTTTCAGCCATATCAGGAAACACTTGTGTCAATTGGAGGCGCTATTGACATTTTCCGAAAATCAGATGTTACCGACGTACCTGAGGGGCTCGCCGGGAACAAATATGTGTTTTCGTGTGCCAAAAGAAATTCCACCGGTACCCAAGAAATATACAATATTGAGCCAATATGGCACAATGGGGTTTGAAAAGGGTTATGGTGACAATGACAGATTCTGTGTTTGTAGCGCCCTCTGCCGATTGTATCATTTTCAAACTTGATTTCTTCCCATGTATTTTCATAGAAAATGTCACTTGTCCCTGAGTTTTATCATAATGTCAGAACTCCAGTGAATGTAATTATCTATCTCAGGTTTGCGACGGACATATGAACTGCCCTCAGGAGATGACGAGAAAGAATGCGGTAAGTCTTTGTTCCACCTCTTGAGGGCGCTCATTAACTTACTGATGCCATAACCTCAAGGTGCCCACTAAATAAGCTCCATAGTAAACATTGCTAAATACAAAATATTCAAAATTATTTAAAAAACTTAGAAGACCTACCCAGTTTTTAAACCAAAACTCACACACTGAAAATCATCAAATTTTGAAAAGAAATCAAAATCAGGATTTGAAATCAAGAAATTAGGACCACTTTTCAGGGACCTGAGTGTTTCGAAAATACTCAAAGTTGTTAAGTCAAGGCCCCCAGGTCATGATATTTGGACCATTATTACATAATCAACTTCAAATGAATGGGCCTCAAATCTTTGTTTTCAAGAAAAAACGAGGACATACACATAATGATAAACTTACCTCGGCGCATAGATTCCTCACTATTTAACTTCCTCAGAGTTCTATCTCATTCTCACTACTAGAAACTGGCGGGAAAAAGGATTTCCCGCAATGCTGATCCGGTTTACACAAATAAATGAAAAACCATATTGAATATTTATAGGAAACAAACTTAGAGGAATCAATTTGTTTTATTCGTTAATATAGTGTCCATACCTTATTATGTTCTTACACGTTCATTTTGTTCTCAACAGTTTAAAATAAATCCTTTCCATAAAAGGAAGGTTGTTTACCTGCATCATTAATGCAGTCTTTCTGTTTTCTTCCATACAAGTGTATGAAAATATTGAGGATGATCTAATAATTATAGGCTGGTCCCATAAACGTGCCCAGAATTAGTGTTATGATATATGCCTTGAGTCGGAAATCAGACAAAAATGGCAGTAGTATATAGTTAAGATATATAGTTTTCTCTTTCTTAATACAGATCGCCGGTGCCCTATTGGATATGGTACTTGCCATAACGATGATATTGGCGATCTTAGAGGTTACTTGTAGAACGGTTTAAGGACAAAACAACTGTTACAAACATCCCTAAGATCCTGAGAGACTGTGAATACCGCCTAATTAATAAATTTATTTGAAACTTATGGAGCGATAAAGATAAGAAGTTATTCAACATAATTATGTACTATATGGGTCTTATATACTATTTTAAGGTCAAAATTCGATTTTCAGTTTACAAACTCGTCTTGCAAACCATTAAATAAACACTAATTAGTTAATTACTCTTAGTCAACATTTTCGATAAATAATATAAATGTGAAAAAGTCGTTTAAAAGCACATACAGCAGAATTCAAATCAATCCAGCAATTTTGGCTGCAACTGGACACCATTTCATAGAAAATAAAATAATACTATAAAATTAACAAGATGCACAAGTCACAGGTTGACGTGAGGCGAACCAGAAACTTATTTTGCAGCCTGCAAAGTTACTTTTCAAATTTCTATGTAGATACATGCCATTTCACAGCCTATCGCCCGATACCTATAGGCATCAATACAAACTAGCTTTACAATTACTTATTTCAAATAAATACTTAAATTATCATCTGTAAGCATCACTGATAAGTAATTTAAATTAAAAACGTTTGAATTTGCATGTATTATCTTCTTTTGTTCTTCTTAGTACACTTTCAGGAGCAAACATCAGTGTCTCCAATTGCAGGTCTGTTCAAAGAATTTCTGTTCCTTAATGTACTGTAAGTTTTTCAATACCAAATTTCTTACGATACTATACACTCATCTAGTACTCTCGAACAAAATAAATGATCACTGATAAACATGTTTTTTTTCCACAGACACTAGGGAAAGCATTGACTAATAATAATAATAATAATAATATGTGGTTTATATGGCGCGTATCCACCAACTTCAAGTGGATTGCTCAAAGGCGCATTCTTTTTTACGTGCGTTTACACAGCACACGGGACCTACGGCTTGCGTCCCATCCGAAGGACGAAGCAATTATGGTTGCATTAGTGCCCTTGCTCAAGGACACAAAGTGTCATGACCGGGCTCGAACCCACCCCTGCTGCTGGCAACGCAGAACTTGGGTTCGGTGCCGCGCTATGAACCCATCAACCACGACACTCCTACATACGTCGGTGTAAGGGCAAAAATCAAATCAACAGCAATAAATAATCATAGATTAAAACAGTTGGTTAATTTTTGCGTGACGATAACAGAGCGGACACTGACCCCAAGTTGACCTCTGTATCAGCCAAATTGCATCACCCTAACGGGTTCTTTCTCAGAAGTGAACCTTATGCGAAGTTGAACCTACCCTGAGTTCAAGCGCAATCAGGCCAACAACCATTATTTTGCATGATAACAATACACAAAGTTTGAAATATCCTGTGCGCTCTGTAATACCTGCTGTTTCCAACTTTTTTAACCTAGGTCGTTGACTGGTGTAAAATCCACCAACGCTACTTCCTGGGGCCTTTGTGAATCTTGACAACCTAAAAGTATTTGTAAGATTTTTGTTTTTTAATATTACAAAGGGCCCATATTGTACGTATTATGGTCCACTTTTTGTATGAAAACTTCTTTGCTTTTGTTTGTTAATGTATATACGCATTTATATGTCTACGTTTGTCCACTTTTTGAACTTAGGTCGTTGTCTGGAATATGAAATTGACCGACTACTTTATAAGGATCTTCGTCGATCTTAGCAACCTAATTTTTGTAAGTTTAAATAAATTATTAAATAATAGATTATTAAAAGGGCCCAGTTTACCATGTAGAGGTCACTTTGGTATAACGATTGTAGTCAGTTACCAATAAGAGCCATTTTAAATAATATGTGGCAGTCAAAATTACGTTGCACCCTCAAAAATAACATAGATTGTATTTAGAATCTCTGCCAATAAATTAAAACTATATTTCTACTTTGATTTTTGTATTGAAAGAAAAGGACACATCGATGGATCACTGTGATCGTAACGTTGAGGTTGTCGAAGCACTTGATTCTTGTTAAAACCAACAAATTATTACAACTCCATAGATATGTGCATGATGCTACCAAACCTTCCTCTTGCCTGATCTTACACCATATACAAACCTTCCTCTGCTGATCTTACACCATACACAAACATTCCCTCTTACTGATCTTACTACCATACCTACAAACCTTCCTCTTACTGATCTTACACCATACACTGACCTACTTCCTTACTGATCTTACACCATACCAAACCTTCCTCCCACTGATCTTACCATATGGAAACCTTCCTCTTACTGATCTTACACCATATACAAACCTTCCTCTTGCAGATCTTACACCATACACAAACATTCACTCTTACTGATCTTACACCATTTACAAACCTTCCTCTTGCTGATCTTACACCTTATACAAACCTTCCTCTACTTACTGATCTTACACCATATACAAAGATTCCAAATCTACTTATCTTCATATGCTGATTTTTTGTATTGAAGGAACATCTCCAGAAACCAAATCAAGTATCTTGAGGCTTGGACTCTTTCTCGGACTTAATAATTTGGAATCCATATTGAGTAAAACCTCTTTTTATGGTTACTTTGGGAAAAGAGGTTGTCTTGTTGATGACAATAATCGTTACTGTTAAATGCGAACTCCGTTTTAAGTCCTGTGACTTCACACACCCACTATGTGGACGTGGATACATTAGTGAAACCTTTCCACAGGGTGTGGCGCGGACGGCACTGACCGGGCAGTCCCCAAGCTTGTTGACCGAACGCGTCCGGTCCATTGGGATAAAATATACCGTCCCAGTATTGGTGGAGATAATTTGTCGAGTTCTCCGTTTGGAGCCAATATAAATCCTATAATCAACATGGCCCTAATTGAAGTAACAACGGACACCAATAATAAATTAAATAACACATAGTACTGGTTTTATTTAAACTTTTCCCTTGTATTTATTTTCTTCCACTCTCAGCAAGAAGGGTCTAGTGATTTTGATTTACAGAGGCTATATTTCAGGGGATGTCACACAATACCCATATTGAGAAGTTACAACAACTTGAACCCTACGTTATCGTGAACTCCTATAACACTAGGAAGTTATACCGCACCATAGTTTGCAGCCCTCAAATATTGCTCTAATCGCTCTATATGCTGACGACTCAACAAGCTTGCCCTTAGGCAGCGCTTGTGACAAACTCGATTTCTCTCCTGGCTCCATCTCCCTTACAACGGCAATCCCGCGCTCATTATATACCTTCCTTTTCAACACTGCAGCCACCGTGCACGACACCGTTAAATCAATCGCTGCGCACTGAGCTGAGACTTGCCTGCAGACGGGGGTTGTGCAAGCTTCCTGTCTGGCGTCACAATAATAATACCAGATTTGAATTTCTTTGGTAGTCAATGTAATACAAATCGGGTTGCAAATTATTAAAAATAATGTGAGAGTTGGCCACATATAACATTCATTGCAGCTTGTTATTAATTGCACTCGCCACCGAAGGTGTCCGGGTATTATATGTATCACCCCGGTGGGTAGCAGGCCTTGGCAGGTTGTGAGAGGACTTATAGCAAAAGGTGAAGCAAGAACACACAGTCTGTGGGGACACTACCATGTCCCCGTCAGCATTTTGTCCCCGGCTGTGTCTAAAAGCGAATGTGTGTCTACAATTACGGAAAAAAGTGTATGTATTATTGTGTGTGTGGTAATGTGTGTGTGTGTGTGTGTGTGTACTTCTGTACAAAGATATCTCAAAAGTTATCCACGGATTCGGATGCAATTTGCTGAATATGTTGAGTTTGCAAAACGGAACAGTCGATTAGAGTTTGATGAAAGATCGATATCAGGAAAGCGTATTTTGAAAACTGTGTCTATAGCCGGATCGGTGAGTTAGAAGTAGAACCGATGGAGTGGCGCATTACAACCGATTAGATGTACGGTTGTCACGTCCGATAACCTGGAGGATTTTTTCCATTTATTTTGTTTACCAAATTTGTTACGAGTACAACATAATCAAATAGGGTAATTGACGATTTCTAAGATTTTTTCCTCTGAAAAAGCGCTGCCAGGCGGAGGTTTGCAATTTATTAGTTACTTTGCAGACATTTGATTAAATATTAACGTATTTTCTTTTCCGTTTCATGTTTTAGGATTTGCTGAGACATTCCTCTAGGGAAAGTATAACAATGGGGGCGTTTAATGGACTCCGTAATCTGAAAACCCTGTAAGAATTTATTTTCATAAATAGTAATGAATTAACTCAGGTTGTTCATTTAAAAGGGGAGACTGACATGTTAAACAGTTAAATATGTGATCATTTGTTCTTTTATATCCAGTAAAAGATCATTAAAATTTTGTTTTGTGATTTGTATTGTTTTGAGAGTGTTATTTTACCATTGTAAAATGCCCCACTTTAAACCACACCCGGAGGGAGCTGTTCGTGACGTCATGTCGGGAAGAAAATTCGACTCAAAACTCAGCTCAAAATGATCAACTGCACAAAACTATGTGAGGCCATGGACCTGACCACTTACTCTTGTCGGTCGAACTTTGCTCTAATCCAAATACGGCGATATTTTGTGTCACTTGAGGAACAGATGAAGACTAATACCGTCTTTTAGTGGTGTTTGCTGCATCCTGCAGAAACACATCTTCCAGCATTTATAAGTTCCGGAAACAAAAATCACGGAAGAAATTAAATCCGACGCTACGTGTGTGAAACGTTTGTATGTAACCTTATGTACATCATGTACACATCAGATCTTCCCGACCTTACGTCACATATCTTATGCAAATGGAAGCTTCCACCATGGGGCGGGGTTACCTCTTCAAGCATTGTTTTAAAATACTTGTACTCAGAAATCAGCCAGTTAAATAGACACAGGTGGGTCTCAAAACAATATTGTATTACAAAACGCCTTAAACTTAAAAGGGCGTAGTAAAGGATCATCAGTCACCTTTAAATCATAATTGAAGTACTCACAATGGGTTTTTAAAGTTGTGCAAAACATGGTAAAAATGTCTTGCTTTTAGAATTGTTGCATTAAATTTAAAACAAAATACTAGAAACTTCAATATGTTGCGGTATTCAGTTACGTTTATTTTATAGCTTTTATATTTGAATGCCTACATATGATGCATGATCTTACTCCAGAGTTCTTATCGAAGTGAACCAAGTGATGACCCTATCCATGTGGAGGTGGTGCGGTGTCTGACTTAGTGAGTTTGCAGAATTTATATAGTATCAAAGAGGAAGTATACAGACTGTCATGATGATTATACAAAAGATAGCAGTTTATTGCTCATAGATGTCTTAAAAGATGAAAGATGACTCCAGTGTTAACAAAACAAAGAATAATGATGATGAAGATGTGATGAAGATAATGAAGATGATGAGTGACGATGGTGGGTGTTGATGGTGGTGATGATGGTTATGATGATGGTGATAACGGATGATGGTGATGAAATGGTGGGGTAGGGAATTGAGGGTGGTGATGAGAAATTGGTGTTGGTATTGGGTTAGGGTGTGGTGATGATGAAGATGATGATGATAATGATGATGATAAAGATGGGATATATGGCAAAATGAGAATCAAATTATGATGAGGTTTGTTTTCTGTTGAAATTCCAGGTACGATGAGCGATTACAGACTCCTGTTGTGGGTTTGTTTCTTTACCTGCCTCTTCACCCAGTTTCCTGATGTGAGACTGACTGAGTTACCAGCCTCCATAACCTCTGTGGTAGTGTTATGAGAAACACATTCCTCCGCGTATCCATGTGGTTCTTGGAATAAACGCCATCATCGACAATGTTGTCGTCATCGTATTTAGAAACAAGGGCGTGCTCATGGGACCCGAAATATAAATAGTAACACGAACACTATGCCACTCAATTACAGTTCTAGAATTTAGCCGTGTTCGGACTTCATGATGGGTGTTTATATGCTCATTATTGCAGTAGCAGATCTGCATTTGGGGACAAGAAGTACTCAGCGGAGGCCAGAAGCAATGGCAGTCTGATGTGATAATACCAAAATAGCTATGGCGTGCTGTCGGTCTTGTCGTGCGAGGCGTCTGTGTTTATCGTCACGCTTATAAGTGTAAATTGTTTCTGGGGTATCATGTAATGCCCCTTAAGTTCAAAACAACCACACAAGAAATCACCATGTTAGTTCTACTTGTGCCATTTGGTCAATATCACTTGGTTTTGAGTATTGGACCAACAGTCTTTAGTAGCAGGTCCAGATTCGGATATCTACGGTTTTATCCGATGTGTGTATTGGACTACCACTCATCGCAAACCAACCGCTTTCGAGGTTCAAAGAGGGTTTATTGATACTCACTCCGAGGCAGACTTTTATCGATCCCAGTAGGTAAAGGTCATAAACCAGCCTGGATTGCTATCAGTTATCCCTCTTTCTTGGCGTCAACCTCATCCTGTTTTACTAGTGATGTTCGTCTGCTACGTAGCGAATTTTGTCGAAGTCAAGCGCACGTCGAATAAAGGTCGCGTGCCCGCTCTCACCGTGATCGGGAAATCAGAGATGGCGGTCAAAATGGCATTCATAGTCGGCTTTAACCGGCGGTTGGATGCCTGTGATCATGATGGAGATTCTTTCTCCAGACTGGGGCAATGGTAATCGGTCAGATTGTGTGCCGCCTGGATTGTTGTCTTCATCCTACCCATAAAACTCCTCTCGAGGAACCAATATCCTATACACCTTTAGCAATTCTACATCAGGAACAGCAGCGATCAAAAGCAAAAACTTAAATCAGTTCCCAAAAATAAGAAATCATTAGACACATTGAGCAGAGAGTTTCCAAAAACACAAACATCCACAAAAACAAAGGAAATAACGGGAGGCAAAAACTTTGATGAAAATTACAATATAAATACTTGGTGTACATTGATTGCATTGATTTTGTGGATTGAATGAGAATCAAGAAATATAGTAGCAGGTACAGAAGAAATTCGATTTATGTTTCCACACACTTTCTACAGAAAATAACTTTTATGCACGATCACCAATTTCGATATTTATATTTGTTCAATTATTCAAGTTGTTATGAAATTTCCGTAATTTGTTGTAAGTTTTATTTTAATCTCACTTATTCATATGTAATCCTGAGCCAAAAGAACTTAAGCAGCACACGGATTTACCGTTTGCATTTGTCCGGACACCGAATCTATGTTGATTGTTTCGTTGTAGTATATTTTTGTAATTATTCTGGTACAGATATTTTGCACGTGTTTAACATTTTGAAATTGTGTACTGGGTGAAATTAAACTTAGTGAACCAGTAGCTTTTACAAAATGGTCGTGGAAGCCCTGTGTGTGGCGTAAAGAGGGCGTCCGTTTATGTAGAGTGAGGGATTGGCAACATTTGGGCATTCAAGTGAAGAGTTTCTCACTTGACGCCTTAAATGGAAATCTCCTTTTCAGGTAAAGAAACTCCTAGACCTGGGAAAATATCTGATCGATATGGAATAAAAAGAGGATGTTATGGATGTAAAGGGAAATATTTATATAAACTGACTTTATTCAATCATTGAAACAACAAATATATACAGAGAATTCGTTTACATTTCCACATTCTAAACAACAACTTTTATAGATTTGACATTTCTTTGTTTATATTTATTCAAAGTTATTGTAACAACGTATATTATTTTATTCATATGTATCCACAAACTTAAAGAACAGCAACACACACGGATTTACTACGTTTTGCATTTGTCGGACACCAGATCTATGTTAGTTGTTTACAAATTGTAGTATAATTTTGTAATGGTATTATAAGCACAGATATTTTGCACGTGTTTTAACCATTTTTTTGAAATTTTGCACAAAAGAGGTGAAATTAGACTTAGTGAACAGTAACTTTTTACAAAATGGTCGTTATTGGAGGCCACAACCAGTAGTAGCCTAAAGGGGCGTCGTTTATGTAGAACAGCAAGTGGCAACATTTGCATTCAAGTGAAGAATTTTCATCTATTTAAAACTTAAATGTAAATCTCCTTTTCAGGTGAAAAAAACTCCTGGGTATAGGAAAATATCTGATCGATATGGAATAAAAGGAGGATATTATGGATGTAAAAGGGAGTATTTATATAAATGACTTTTATTCAATCCATTAAAGCAACAAAATATACACAGAAGAATACGTTTACATTTCCAGTATTTAGCTGTTTTATATTTATTAAAACATATTGTCAATTTACGTAATTTTAAAAAGTATCTCTTAATTGCTTAACTTAAACCAACAATAACGTTTCCGGTTTCAGATCATAGGGTCAGCTTCAAAATCCAGGTGCAGGTGACGCGTTTTTATTTATTTTGTTCTTTTTGGTTAATCTGTTTTTATTGGTGCCAGGACCAAATTTCCCATACAAAGTATGGTGGCTGAGAGAATCTAGTAGAAGACAAAAGGACCAGACTATTTTACCTTCAAGCCTCTGTTTGGCTTACATCGATTTGAGTGAATAAACAAACGAAACAAACAAACACCCCAACAAACAAACAAAACAAAACAAGATGGCTGCATGATAAAAAGAATCTATTTGACATTGTTTTCATAGCAAACTATGGTACTAAAAATGCTTGACGCGCAGGGTCTGAGGCGACGCGCACGGAGATCAAGAAAACCGGAGACTTATTTATTGGCCTTATGTACACAGATTAATAAAGAAATGTTAGGTACTTGACACCGATTCTATGTTAGTTGCTTACAAATTTTAGTATATGTTTGTAATTATTTGAGCACGGAAACTTGCACGTGTTTTATTAACAGGCTTTGAAATTTTGCATAAAAGATGTTGAAATTAGATTTAGTGAAAAGTAACGTATTATTATATAATAAGCTTTACACAATGGTCATGGATATCCCGTGTTTGCCACCTTTTGCTCCATTTCCATTCAAGTGAAGAGTTAAAATGTTACAAAATTACTCACAGCAGTCTCTTTTTCATTGTGTCCAACGACGTATGTCCTGACAAGAGCCGAGGGTGTATCCCACTAAATAAACTCCCATAGGGACCAATGCTAAATACAAAATGTTCAAAAAGTTCTAAAAAAAGATACTTAGAAATCTTAAAATTTTTAAAACCAAAACACATTAAACAAAATATTCTCTCAATCTAATGTGGATGGTCAGGAGGCCCGTCAGGTTATTCTCTTCCCAATGGCATCTCTATACAATTGGCCCCTTACATAGAAAAGCATCATAATTTTTGGAAAAGGCCCTGAGCTACAAATTATAACAATTTTTTTCCCAAGGCCTAGTGTGTCCAAAATACTTTAAATTGAAAGTCAAGGACCCCAGGTCATGATGTACACCAAATTTTACATAGTCCCACTTTAATATATGGACGCAAATCTTTGTTTTCAGAAAATATTGAGGGCATAACAGCTTGGGCGCATGTTTTAGTGGGGTGCACTCTGAAACAAGTTTTGAGACTCCTAATAATTATCCAGTGTGTATAATTCGTGTGCATGAAATAAATAAGCACATTATTCGCATACAAATGCATAATGACTCGTTCATTTTTGTCCTTCATATATATGTTGAGTAGGCCTGTATTTTTTAAAACATACTTTACAAACTGCATAAGAGAGGGATGCAAAGTGTATTATGCAAGGACAAATTATAATGTCCATCATCAAGGACAGCTTCAGCACGTGTATAATTTTCAGTACACACCCAACGAACCAGAAACGACTTAGCCAGCTTTGGAGACAAGGGATAAGCCTTGTATTTATATATTTTTGTTTTTTTCCTCAAAATCACAAGGGGTAAGGCTTGTATTTATATATTTTTGTTGTCATCAAAATCACAAGCCTTGTATTTATATATTTAGTTTTCATCAAAATCCTTCATAAAACAAAACATTGTATTTATACCTTTTTGTTTTTCTCCAAAATCTGGGGGAAAACCTTAAATTTATATTTTTTGTTTTTCATGATATGTTTTGTGATTTTGATAAAAAAAGAAACATATATTCACAAAGGGTAAGTCTTTTAATTTTGTTCTCCCTCTCGTCAATATCCACAAGGAGGTATCGTTTTGAGTTTATCCTAAAGTTCACCCTAACCCTAACCCTTACCCTAACCTAACCCCTAACACAGACCTGAAAAAACAAAATATATAAATACAAGGCTTACCCCTTGTGATTTTGAGAAAAACAAAAAACATATACATACAAAGCTTATCCCTTGTGAGTTTTGATGAAAATGTTTTTGGGAAATATCAATAAATTTGTCTGGTCATATTAGAGTTGTCAGTCAGTAAATCCACTGGAACCTCCCCAACTGACACCCTCTTCTTGGTCGATTAATCCCAACATTTGTTACATGTTTCCAGAGTTGGAATAGGCTTCATTTGTGAAGTAAGATTTTGATGGAAACAAAAAATATTTTAATAATGCTTAACTCTAGTAATTTTGAAAAAAAATCAAAAATATCATTACAATGTGTACATTTTGATAAAATATAAATACACAGCTTACTCCTTGTCATTTTCATGAAAACAAAATATATATACACAAGGGGTAAAGTCTTTTAGTGACCCTCTCCCTCTCTCTTCAACATCAATCTGCACAAGGAGGTATCCTTTTATTTATCCCTAAAGTCAAAAAATCAAAACGTGAAGTAGCCTTGTAGTTTAAAAATACTTCATAAAACCCACGTCGTTTAAAAATTCTTAAAATTCACATTGAGTATTGCCTTCTGTTTATATATTTTTAAATTTTGGTTGTATTTTTTTTCCTAAAGTAGTTAAGTTCCCACTATCAACACGTAATAAAGCCAAATCATCTCACTATAGCGGCAGTGATTATAATTTCTAGAAGTCCCTCGTCTCCCAATCTATTCAGTGGCAGTAGATAATAAAGCACGACTTGTATGTTTTCTGATATAACAAAATCATCCAAAACATGGTAATGTGTTTCAAATATATAATATTTCATCAAAATAACGAGAGGTAGAGGTCATTGTGCTGTAGTAGTTTGTCAGTATTTGTAGGCGAATGCAATAAAACACAGCTGTATGTTACAAAACGTACAGTGACATGGTTTATTAGTGGAGTCCAATTTTAAAATAAAATAATAGTAATGAAAATTATTATAATTTTTTAAAAACTAATTTCTGCAGAAATTTGGTCAGAGGTAATGACCAGGCATTGGGGGCGTTGTTAGATCTTCTAGGCAGAACCCAGCGCGATAACCCCATAGCACCCTTCTGAGGGGAATCGGCAGAGCGCCGGTCCCTCCTTTACTTTCCGCACACCGTAACCAACTATCCGAATGAGGGGAGAGACATAGCGGCCCCAAGCCGTTGCTGCTGCCGCAACTGCCCAGTCCCTGAATTAGGTATGTTCTGGGGCTTGGAACCGGGTGCGTCCGTCCCAGCTCTGGAAGTCCCACAATTGACACTTCCAGTGGTCAGCCAACGTGCTGCGCCATCTGGACCATGTTGAGTACGAGACAGGTTAAATTAAACCTACTTAAAGGGGTTTGAATTGTGTTGCTACTACAATAAAAAGAAACAAAAACCGCAGGGTGGGATTTGAACTGGGATCACGCCTGCACGTACGTCCAGCGTCTAACAACAGTAGACCACCGTTTCCACCCTGACTGTCAATTGCTAGCCGAAGAGGAGATTCATCATCATTTGATGTGATGGAAGAAATAAAGGAATGCTCATTGATTTTGTAGGGTATTTTTAATTCATTTCAATTCTTCATGTTACCAGTACATATTCGTTTAACAAAAGGACAATAGTTTCTCTATTGTCAGATTATATGTCCTAGGTTGGTTTTTAAGTCCAACAACAATGGTTTCCACGCGTGCACGTGTGTACAGTGAACAATAGGGACAATAGAGAGAGAACTAAAAAGGAGGTCCTTGGTCCCAACGCCAATTACTCTCGAACCGTAATCCACATCATGATATTTTTTATTTTATATTTGCCTTTGTTTTCTTTGTTCCCACTTTGCTGTGGGGTGGTACAGTAGGAGATAAGAACCCATAACCATGGGCTCACTGAATTATCACGTTGGATCACAGTTCAAGACTATTCGGTTGAAGAAGAAGAAGAAAGAAGAGAAGAAAGAAGAAGAAAAGAAGAAGAAGAAGAAGAAGAAAGAAGAAGAAGAAGAAGAAGAAGAAGAAGAAGAAGAAGAAGAAAGAAGAAGAAGAAGAAAGAAGAAGAAGAAGAAAAGAAGAAAGAAAGGTTTACCTTGATTTTGATAAAACAAAAAATATACCGGTATAAATACAAGGCTTAGCCATATGTGATTTAGATAAAAATGTTTTGGGGAAAAAACCAATTAAATTTGTCTGGTCATATTAGAGAGTTGTGTCGATAAATTTACTAGCAAAATATTTTGCGACAACCAAGTCTGATATCAGTCGGCCCAAATTATAGGTTAGGAGTTAAGGTTACAGTTAGGAAGTAGGGTTAGGGTTAGGGTTAGGGTTAGGGTTTGACTTAGGGATTAACTAAAAAGTTCCTCCTTGTGATATTGACGAGAGAGGGAGAAAAACACTATAAATATTTTTGTTTTATCAAAGTCACAAAAAGTATATCAAGGCTCACCTGTGCAGTTTTGATGAAAACAAAAATATACTAGGTTATAGAGGTTTGTTAAGAAACAAACTCAAGGGTGTTCAAGTGCGCGCTAATGTGACATCATCACTAAAGTTATTAAAAGACAAGAGTTACTTCAGGAGATGAGTTTTCATAATATGTAATATATATATAAAATACCACATATTGTGTTATACTGAATACATTAACTTCTGGTTCAATTGTGTGACGTCATTCCTTACTTCACAAATTGTTCCTCATAATATGAGAGTTACTTCAGGAGATAATGTGTTTTTATGATATATAATGAAAATAACATGTGCTGAATACATTAACTTCCGGTTCAGTCATCCATATAATTTTAGAATTCCTCCAGCAAATTAAGTCTGAACTTGGTAAATCGGTTTCTCTTCAGAAAAGGTTTCATGACAAAACTCGCATCAGTGGTGTCAAGGTGCACGAAGCTTGACAAGAGACTATGGCTACGAGAGATAAGTTCGGCGTGTAATTTGACTTCAGAACTACTAGAACTGCACGGGGAATTGTGCAATGAGTGTGTTCAGAAATTGAGTTTTGTGACACATATCAGGCATGAGCAGTGAAACAGTGAATCATTACATATGAAATTGCTACTAATATAAATCCACAATCCACAGAAACTTGCCCGTTTTGGCGAATATTTTGCATTTGAATGACATGAAAATAGCGCCCTCTTTCGGCCATTTTTAGAAAACTGTACATTTTAATGTACATTTTCAATTTTAATATAATTTGAAATAGTTCACATAGATATGCTCTTTTTTTTTTATGTTTGGAAAAGAAGTTTGGAAGGGATTCCATATTTGGGAATATTTGTCATTGTAAAAATGAACCAGTTAAAAAAAATTGCCTTGAATAAAAGGTCTGAACCGTCTGATCCCCAGATCCTCTACCCCTGCCTCCCCAGGGTGGATCCATGGTGTCGTGGGGTAGTATTAACAATTAATTGATCGTGTAGAAAACGAAATCTAAATTGACCATACATCTCAATATTTTGGGGTTTCGTTTCCCATCCCCCATCTCCTTGCCTTGAGCCCCACCCGCTTTGGGCAACCCTGATTCTAACCTGCCTACCATCAGCGACCCAATTTGTGAAATCTTTTATCATCTTTAAAAAGTTCAGTATTGGTTATTAATTGTCAATGTTTTGTAGTAAATATTTAAATTGATAAAACACATTCTTCGTTAATAAACGTAATAAAGGAAATGACACTTCTGCACTTTATTTTGTCATGGTCATGATACTCCTTTTCCATCCATTTTGCACCCATCAATAATAATCCATTTCATGCAGGATAAAGGTTATCCAAACTTCTAGGTCTAATTTGCAATGAAAAGAATAATTTTTTCTGAAGTACTAAATATTTCCAACAAAGTGAACCTGTAGTCCCCTGGCATTAATTGGTTTTTGGCTAGTATTGTTAAACCTTTTACTGGTGCATGAAAAGAAAGTCAACAGAATTTTCAATTAAAGATAATGGTTAAAGGGGCAATATCATCTCAATCAAGAGTAGACTTTCAACGGGTCATGGAATCAGTGTCCTAGTGTAAGGAAATGACCACAAAGCAGGCAACGTTGAAAATTACTGGCTCATTTGTTAAACAGTCTGCAAGGATAAGTCATCTGAAGTTGATGGCCAGCCCGGGCAACTGTAATGCCATGTGATTTGCTTCATTATAAGTGTATTGGGCCGGATAAATAAAAAGTTAGCAATGGTGCTTATCTAGTAAAAGCTCAAGCAATAGCAATTGCTTAACAAGTAAAAAGCTCAGGTTAAGCAATTGCTTAAAAATGTATAAATAACCTTCTTCTTTGACTAGCACCTGTTGCTTGGGTGGGTTAACTTAATTGCTTATGGGTATAACAATGATGGGGTCAGTTCCGATTAGCCTAGTGGTTGTATATATGGGCATGTGTTAGCAACTGGATGCTGCCGAAAGGTGAGGAGATGTGCGTACAAATAGTGAGCAATCTTTGAGCGAACTGTTCGTTAGTATAATCAAAGAGTACCCTGTTCTAATCGAGAAAAAGTCAGTTGCCAGGGTAAAGAAGACATGAAGGCAAATGCACTTAAAAAAAGCACAAATGTCAATTGCTACCAACACAGGTAAAGCCATGGATGAGAAGCAAATTTTGAAAAAGATAGCAAACATGAAAAGGTCAAGTGAAGAAGAAAAGAAGCAGATGGAATGCAAACAGGGAAATAGGAAGATTGTTTTGGTTCCATGGGAACAAGATCTGTACAACGACATCTTCAAAGGGGATGAAAACCCGACACAGATGCCATGCGCCATTTCTGCTGGTTTGCAAACCAAAGTACTTCTGACTGCTGCTAGCCACTCCAAATTTTCAAAATTGAACCGAAATAATTTCCGGTATCTGGTAGGATTGACTTCATCACGATTTATTCTTTTCATTGTACACCTTTTCATGTTCCTTACATTGCATAAACTCGGCGCATGATGGCAGGAGTAATGCAACATGCAAGTGTTAACGCATGAAATGCGTAAGCTTTCCTCATTTAGGATCTTGTAAAAATAACCTTAGCAAGTGCTACAAAGTCATTAGTAAAAGGTCTGGTTTATTATATGCTTCCCAAGCAAGTGCTAATCTCTCAAGCCAATTGCTTAAAAATCATAATTGCTTTTGCTAACTACTGGAAGCAATTACTTGCAAGTAATTATCACTTTTTAATGAAGATTTAAGAAATGACTAGTAAAAGCAATTGCTATTTTTTATTTATCCGGCCCATTATATAGTACAGCTGATGCATTGAAGAGTGTGTGAAGATATGCACTTATGTAAAATCTCTCTGCTTACTCCAGCACCTTAACTTGCTGTCTGTATCGGTATCAGTACATAATAGTGACCGTATTCATAAAAATAAGTAATTACTAACTAGTAAAATGCTATAAGTCAAAGCAACAGCTAGGTTAAAGTAAAAGGTCTAGTCTAAGCGTGGAAATTGCTAAAAATCTTATTCATAACCATTTTGCTAAATGATTACAGAGTGTTACTTGCCACGGCTAGTAAGTTCTCCAAGTAGTTGCTATTGTAATATGTTGTACCATCCACAAAGGCAAATTCTAAAAAGCTAGAAAGCTATGGTATAGGTCCAGAATAAAATAGTGGTGGTACAGATTCACCACCTTTCAACTATTTCCATCTCATCGCTTCATGTGGTTTTCATATACATGTACGCTTTACGTGCTATAGGCCTTTTGGTTATATTGTGATTATACATCATGGAGGTCTAACGATGCAACCACCGACCTAACACTCTCGTTGGTGTTAGTGTCAATTATTATGGAATATCCTGAGCTCATAACAAAAATGCCAACTACCGGCGTTAGAGCCAAAAGCAGCAGCAACTGAAAAGGCCCCAAGAAATCATCATGACCAAAATGGTACTTACTACATCGGGATGAAAAGAAGATTGACAAAAAAATCGCCAACATGAAAGCACAACTAAAGACAAAGACAGATGCAAAGGGAGACGGAAACAGTGAAAATAATCCTGTGTCCTTGGGAAGACAGGAAGTTTTCAGCCTGATTCAAGGTGCTGAAAACCCCACTGTAACCAAAGATGTACTTGTGCTGTTTCTGCTGGCCCTCTGCACCAGTCTCCAAGTTCAAATGCCGAACAATAAGGTCAGTTTCTTATAAAACTTTACTTTGACAGTGCAATCAAAACATTCAAAGAACAAATAAGTTTATGTTCAATTTGTAGGAGTAGAGGTTGACTTCATCACGATTAAGCCTGATGTTGCTTACAACAGAGGTTGTGGTCTTGGACGTAAAACATGGCAGAAGATGTGAAATATGTCTGTACTGGCTAAACAACAAGCCAAAAATTAGGTGCTTGTACAATCACTAGTAAGAAAATGCTAGTCAAAGGTCATTTTATGAATACAAATTGAAGTAGGTGCTAATTTCTCTAGCATTTACTTATAAGTAAAAAGCAATTACTAATAGCTTAAATTTGTAGCTTTTACTTGAAGAGTCATTGCTTATTTCTATGAATACACATTTAAGTAAAAGAGTTAGTAAAGGAGAGTTTGTTACTTTATTAAAAGCAATTACTTATTTTTATGAATACGGCCCTGTTGTATCTACAGGCCAACTGCAGTCTCTATACCAGTTCTTTTTGCAGGAGAGGTTTGGCTGTACACCAAGTCAACTGTATTCTTAGTAAATGATCTATAGAATTACCACCGTAGGAAATGTACTTTTCAGACGTGTTTTTCAGATTGATGGGTCAAACTCAATCAACTCCCTCCACTTCTTGTACATACATGTGTACTTGATCTGAACTGACGATATAATGACTTTGTGTGAAAAGAATTTCATTGTGTTATTATTCTCTTCATGACTTCTTCACAAAATTTTTTATTTATGCATCATTGTACCAAATAGGTATTTTTATCTGATGGATCTGGCCTGTGTCCAAGAATTGGGTACATACTCATTATAGCAAAAGACAATGATAGCCAAACTTCTAAACCCACAAGATCTTTATCTTCGATTTGCAAAAAAAATAACCTCTCATCTTTCCGTTGGGCTGCTTCAAACAGTTGGCATGCAATCAAGGTTTGGCACTGTAGAATACTTATCAGTTTTTCCTCAATTTTTCTCCAGTTTGTCGGGGTGTAACTCTGGTGATGAAGACCACGGTTTTTCTTCTCTGGGGTTCAGTGCTGCATTCTTACCGTTCGACCTCATATTGACCTGAATATGTATGAAGAAAAGAATGATAAATATTTAATAGAAATAGAGGAATAAGTGAGTAAGGGGAATGGGCATTGTGAACAAAAAGAGATTGAAAATTAACAAAGTAAACACACACAAGACAAGGTTAAGCAGAAACGAAAAAGCAACATATAACTAGAAACAATTCTACTGCACATAAGCTTGGGCGATAAACACGATATCGAATATTGCGATAACGCATTCGATTACAATATCGAGAACCTATTTAAGTTATCGGCATATCGGCGAATCACTGAATACAAATATATCTGGCAATAAAATATAAATCGACATTGTGAGTCAAGTCAGAAATTCCATGGAAATAAAATCATTAGTCTTTTGGAAAAAGCTTTTTAGAAAATGAGAAACAAAAGCAAACTACTTCAGAAGTACATTACACGCTCTGCAAATAAATTTGCAATTGTTGTGATACTGCCTTCAGAAAGTACATACCTGTAGTTGATGGCTCTAAAGCAATCATGCATGAATGCAAAAAAAAGAATTGCGATATTGATTGAAAATTACCTGCAATATATGTTTGCTGATATATCGTGGATAAAAAAAATCGTTATCGCTGGCTTACTGCATACTTGAAACTTGACTGAATTTTTTGGAAAGAATGTCGTATCCAGCCGCCACTTTTTAAGGTTTTTGGGAATTTTGGCAACCACTAACCAGTTAAAAATTATTCTATCGAATTTTTGGTGGTACAGAAAGTGAAACTATCTTTAAAATCACTTTTATGATGGTTTTCGGACTGTTCCTTCTAAAAATCCTCCCCTTCAGAAAATAGAAGGATCATATTATAGTTGCCACTGCGCATGTACAATGATTGTGTTTGGTCACTAATTGTGGGGTTACAACATCAGACTGACATGACTGAGGAATTCATCGTATACCAAAATGGCTTGATTTTCATGAAATAAATATCCTGGAATAATTTGAAGTATATGTCAAAAATCATCATCCATCCATGTTCTCCACCTTACGAGGTAGGTAAGATTACTTTATTGGTTATATTGAATGAGAAAAGTGGCGGTTCCGATACGACATCCTAACCGAATTTTTCAATATTTGCCTTTTCACCTTGATGTTTTCTGTTTCTTCTGATTTCTTCCTCTCAGACCTGCAAATGGCATGGAACATTTGTACCACTCAGAGTGGTACCCATAAATCTGTGTAAATCAAATGGTAATTAATTTTAGGAATGTCAGCTATTCATCCATACATGTAAAATAATAAATAATTGGGTCCAGCATCCATCTTCATTGTATACACTATGAAAAAATAACCCAAAACTTTAGTTCAGCTTGAAGTTCATTTCCATGCTTATTTACACCGCCAAGGTTGTGAATATTCTTGGCTCATGTACAACATTATGTTTGTGCAACCGTTCAGTACTTGCTAAGTATCTGATAAAAACTCCATTGAAGCCAAAGAAGAATGAAAGTCACTTAGATTTGCGTCCGGGAAATTTCGAAAACACATGAAGGCTTTTCATTATTTATTATTCATTATTTCCATTGATCATTAATAACAGGGCAATCACAAGATGTTTCTTCTAATTTGACGTGTCGCTACGTACGTATGGTTGCCTGTGTAGTACGTGCATCATTATCCGTGCGGGCCGCACACACAGGCGTAGATACAAAGGCTCGGCAGCGAACGTGTTTGTGAAGGCGGTACGGATTGCAGGAATTTGCGGATCGGACGAAGTTTACCATGCAGTTTTAGTGCGATGCGACCTTTTTGTGAACGACGTACGCGGGACTAAAGACTGTAAGACTAGAGAGAACATGTGCTTATGATTAAAAGCACACATACTGAGTGGAAATTTGGTAAAAACTTCGTTTTAGCAGTGATGTGGATGATTTGGAACTAAATTTGTTTGGTGGAAATACCTTTTTGTGCAAATAATGAAAATATTTAGGCGGTAGCTTTCGGGACATGCGGGCGGTGGTACGCAAATCTATATGACTTTTCATTTTCATGCGTATAAAGATCATTTTTTCAACAGTTGCTGATTTTTCCCCAAAAAGTGCCCCTTTCAGGATTTTTGATGGATTTGGGGTGGTTAGGGTTATAGTTTATTTTGTTGGTCAAGGTTATTTTGTTGGTCAAGGTATTTAACATGGTAACTATTGAAAGTAATCATATGTTAAATTGTCAAGGATATTTTTCATAATATCAGTGATATAGGCCTAAGTCCAACTAATTTTACCAAAAATATGTGAGTCTGATTAAGGTCCAGATATTTTTCAAATTCTTTTTAAAATAATTCCTACATTACCTGTAACGTTAGCTGTAACAGAGATTCTGAGAGGTTGTTCGTTACCAATTCCAACCTGATATGGCGATCGCTTACATTATACATATGTTGTGTACGTTAGCTCCAGCCCTAACGTTAGACCATTCCTTCACTCCATGGTTAGACATGGTTTATTGGCAATATCACACTCAACCATACCTATATTTCTTCCATCCACTTGCACATAGAAAACTTTGTCCCAACTCATTTCCAAAAAAATGATAACAATTTGGATTCCATACTAGAACCATTAATGTGCATAATACTTAATAGTACATTTCTGCGACGACATTTTTCTGCAGACAACGGGCCCGAAAGGGATCAGGGAAGCCATTGTTTTTTGCTGCTGCATGCTGCGCGCATGCATGTGGCGGAGTTATGACCTGCGCGGTCTTCGTAAACTCGAAGTATTATATTCTAATTAGATACTGCATTTTACACACACACACTGTGGCCAACGTAAAGACAACGTCAAGGCCGTTCACGAAGTATACCTGTGCTTCTGAATAGTTGTTCATTTAAACTTCTGTTTCGACCGGGAAAGGGGAGGTCAAGTGGGAGTCATGTCTGTGTAAAAATGTGACATAGTTCAAGGTCTTTAAGATGATGCAAAGATTGTGAAAATATTTTTCATGGTTCATGAGATATGATTTTTGAATTTTCTGAAATTTTCAACTTCAGGTTTCGACCGGAAGCAGAGGTCGGATTGAGACCACGTCTGTGTGAAAAATCACATAAATTTAAAGATCTATAACATGGTGCAAAGACTGTAGAAAATATCGTTTATGGTTCATGAGATATGATTTTGAAAAATATTAACATTTGATTTGGTGGCAATTCGATATCGGTATTTTCTCACTATTTACAGTTAAGGTATATATACAACTACATGTTGAGGTCTAACTATGTGTGTGAAGTTTTAAGGTTATATGAACTCTGCAACTATGTTTTGTGTCTCTGGATAAATCTTAAAAAGAAGAAGAAAGAAGAAGAAAAAAAAACCGAACAATATCAAGAGGTGTTTCGCGCCGTAGCTCGAACACCTAACTAGATGGAAGTGTTTGTGATATTACAAACACATAGGTGTTCGAGTTTTGTCAGGGCAGTGATGATGACGTCAGAATGTTTTTAATTAAAGAAACTTTACATTATTGCTTGCGCCATATAAAAAATTGCCCTGTAAAATATGATGTGTGATTTACGAAGGATGATTTGTTTGAAGTCCATTTCAATGATTTGAACTTGATCACATTATTTTTCTTGAAAAAACAGTTAAATTGTGAAAATAAGTCTTCTGCTACATAAGGGTCGAATTTTGGTACCGAAATTCTTTGAGAGAAGTTTATTTCTTTTGAGTTTTTACAACCCGTTTCGTGTAGTTCCAGATACGAATTGTGATTTTGACGAAACCGTCATCCTCGCTAATAATGTACGATTTTGAAAATATTTTTTTGATATTAAACTTTGACTTCCGGTTTGGACAAGAAGTAAAGGTAAAATTGGGGTCATGTTTTTTAAAATATTTTTGACAAATAACAATGTGTACAAAGGTGCAAAAACTGTGAATTTACCTTTTGTGTTGTTGAGATATGATTTTTAAATATTAAACTTTGACTTCGGTTTGGACAGGAAGTAAAGGTCAAATGGGTCACCTTTGTAAATATTTTTGACAATTAACAATCTGTACAATGGTGCAAAAACTGTGAATTTACCTCTTGTGGTTGTTGAGATATGATTTTTTTTAAATAGTAAACTTTGACTTCCGGTTTGGACAGGAAGTAAGGTCAAATTGGGGTCACCTTTATGTAATTTTTTTTCGACAATTAACAATCTATACAATGGTTCAAAAAATGTCAATTTACCTGTTGTAGTTGTTGAGATATGATTTTTTAAATATAAACTTTGACTTCCTGTTTGGACAGGAAGTAAGGTCAATTGGGGTCACGTCTGTGTACGAAAAATCATATATTCAAGATCTATAACATGGTGTAAATATTGTGAAAATATCTTATGTGGTTCATGAGATATAATTTTTGAAATTAAACTTTGATTGAGTGTAATTCGATATCTGATGACCTCATTATGACGTCAACTTAAGATACAACTCATGTTAAGGTCTAATTTTGTGTGAAGTTTTAAGGTTCTGTGAACTCTGCAACTATGATTTTGCTCTGGATATTCACCGAAAAAAAGAAGAAGAAGGAAAGAAAAGTAAAAAAAAAAAAAAACGAACAATATCAAGAGGTGTTCGCGCTGTGGTCGAACCCCAAAAGAAACCGAACAATATCAAGAGGTGTTCGCGCGAGCTCGAACACCCAAAAAACGAAATATCAAGAGGTGTTTGCCCAGCCGAA
>CM055824.1:2790943-2815577 GCA_029582265.1 Zoroaster sp. YZ-2022
TAAAATTTTTTAAAACATACGCCTGAAAAAGTAGGACAATGTTGCTCACTATTTTCGTTCAACTTCGTTAAAACTATATGACCATCATAAATAAAATATACCCAACGACCTTTATTGACGACTAGAATCAGATTTTTTTAAATATTAGAACTCATTATTGCAAAACCCTAATAAGTAAGCATCAACCTTAGTAAATATCCATTCGCATCTCTCCAACGCTGGCATTTCCTTTCACTGGCCGTTGAGTTACCGTGTGCCGTAATGTTCTCAGCTCATACTTGGTCCTTTTCAGGATTAACAATGAAACTATGTAGATAACTTTTTGTCAAAAAGAAATGAAAATACAAGTGAACTGGAATCCGAAAACTAATGCCTTCTATGTGATATTTTTCTCTGCAAACTCACAGCCAGCCGGTGCACATTTCAGTTACCGCAGGATTAGCTATCTAATCTGATAAGTTTATTGACACAGTAAACACACTTAAAAAAATTTGCATTGAAAAGGATGTGTGATTTCCGAGTTTGGGGCCTCAAACTCGGAAAGTTTCTAATGGAGCTTTCCCGTAATGTTTCAGAAAAACACCATACTTTTGAATTTGGATAATTATTTCGTACCTTAAACGGCCTATATGGACACATAGCCCTCTGTAAAATACGGTCAACTTGCATGCGGTATCACCGCAAAAAATACAGCACTATACAGTGTTACAAAAGATACATTTCTATGGTTGGGAATAACTTTTAAAGTTTTCAAGGGAGGCCGATAATTTTATATCTAAATTAAAGCGTAGGTTCTCCCTTTCAGAAAACACCATACTTTTGAATTTGGATAATTATTTCGTACCTTAAACGGCCTCCATGGACACATAGCCCTCTGTAAAATACCGTCAACTTGCATGCGGTTTCACCGCAAACAATACAGCACTATACAGTGTTACAAAAAAAACATTTCTATGGTTGGGAATAACTTTAAAGTTTTCAAGGGAGGCCGATAATTTTATATCTAAATTAAAGCTTAGGTTCTCCCCTTTCAGAAAAACACAATACTTTTGAATTTGGATAATTATTTCGCACCTTAAACGGCCTCCATGGACACATAGCCCTCTGTAAAATACCGTCAACTTGCATGCGGTTTCACCGCAAACAATACAGCACTATACAGTGTTACAAAAAAACATTTCTATGGTTGGGAATAACTTTAAAGTTTTCAAGGGAGGCCGATAATTTTATATCTAAATTAAAGCGTAGGTTCTCCCCTTTCAGAAAAACACCATACTTTTGAATTTGGATAATTATTTCGCACCTTAAACGGCCTCCATGGACACATAGCCCTCTGTAAAATACGGTCAACTTGCATGCGGTTTCACCGCAAACAATACAGCACTATACAGTGTTACAAAAAAACATTTCTATGGTTGGGAATAACTTTTAAAGTTTTCAAGGGAGGCCGATAATTTTATATCTAAATTAAAGCGTAGGTTCTCCCTTTCAGAAAAACCCAATACTTTTGAATTTGGATAATTATTTCGTACCTTAAACGGCCTCCATGGACACATAGCCCTCTGTAAAATACCGTCAACTTGCATGCGGTTTTTCACTCGTAAAAATACAGCACTATACAGTGTTTCAAAAAAAAACATTTCTATGGTTGGGAATAACTTTTAAAGTTTTCAATGAAGGCACATAATTTTATATCTAAAATAAAGAATAGTATCTCACCTTTCAGAAAAAACCATACTTTTGAATTTGGATAATTATTTCGTACCTTTAAACGGCCTCCATGGACACATAGCCCTCTGTAAAAATACCGTCAACTTGCATGCGGTTTCACCGCAAACAATACAGCACTATACAGTGTTACAAAAAAACATTTTTATGGTTGGGAATAACTTTAAAGTTTTCAAGGGAGGCGAATAATTTTATATCTAAATTAAAGCTTAGGTTCTCCCCTTTCAGAAAAACCCAATACTTTTGAATTTGGATAATTATTTCGTACCTTAAACGGCCTCCATGGACCAATAACCCTCTGTAAAATACGGTCAACTTGCATGCGGTTTCACCGCAAACAATACAGCACTATACAGTGTTACAAAATAAACATTTCTATGGTTGGGAATAACTTTAAAGTTTTCAAGGAGGCCGATAATTTTATATCTAAATTAAAGCTTAGGTTCTCCCCTTTCAGAAAACCCAATACTTTTGAATTTGGATAATTATTTCGTACCTTAAACGGCCTCCATGGACACATAGCCCTCTGTAAAATACGGTCAACTTGCATGCGGTTTCACCGCAAACAATACAGCACTATACAGTGTTACAAAAACATTTCTATTGTTGGGAATAACTTTAAAGTTTTCAAGGGAGGCCGATAATTTTATATCTAAATTAAAGCTTAGGTTCTCCCCTTTCAGAAAACACCATACTTTTGAATTTGGATAATTATTTCGTACCTTAAACGGCCTCCATGGACACATAGCCCTCTGTAAAATACCGTCAACTTGCATGCGGTTTCACCGCAAACAATACAGCACTATACAGTTTTACAAAAATAAAACATTTCTATTGTTGGGAATAACTTTAAAGTTTTCAAGGAGGCTGATAATTTTATATATAAATTAAAGCTTAGAATCTCCCTTGTCATAAAAACCACATACTTTTGAATTTGGATAATTATTTCGTACCTTAAACGGCCTCCATGGACACATAGCCCTCTGTAAAATACGGTCAACTTGCATGCGGTTTCACCGCAAACAATACAGCACTATACAGTGTTAGAAAAAACATTTCTATGGTTGGGAATAACTTTAAAGTTTTCAAGGGAGGCCGATAATTTTATATCTAAATTAAAGCGTAGGTTCTCCTTTCAGAAAAAAACCATACTTTTGAATTGGATAATTATTTCGTACCTTAAACGGCCTCCATGGACACATAGCCCTCTGTAAAATACGTCAACTTGCATGCGGTTTCACCGCAAACAATACAGCACTATACAGTGTTACAAAAAACATTTCTAGTGTTGGGAATAACTTTTAAAGTTTTCAAGGAAGGCCGATAATTTTAAATCTAAATTAAAGTTAGGTTCTACCCTTTCAGAAAACCCAATACTTTTGAATTTGGATAATTATTTCGTACCTTAAACGGCCTCCATGGACACATAGCCCTCTGTAAAATACAGTCAACTTGCATGCGGTTTCACCGCAAACAATACAGCACTATACATTGTTACAAAAAACATTTCTATGGTTGGGAATAACTTTTAAAGTTTTCAAGGAGGGCCGATAATTTTATATCTAAATTAAAGCTTAGGTTCTCCCCTTTCAGAAAACCCAATACTTTTGAATTTGGATAATTATTTCGTACCTTAAACGGCCTCCATGGACACATAGCCCTCTGTAAAATACCATCAACTTGCATGCGGTTTCACCGCAAACAATACAGCACTATACAGTGTTACAAAAAACATTTCTATGGTTGGGAATAACTTTTAAAGTTTTCAAGGGAGGCCGATAATTTTATATCTAAATTAAAGCGTAGGTTCTCCCCTTTCAGAAAACCCAATACTTTTGAATTTGGATAATTATTTCGTACCTTAAACGGCCTCCATGGACACATAGCCCTCTGTAAAATACTGTCAACTTGCATGCGGTTTCACCGCAAACAATACAGCACTATACAGTGTTACAAAAACATTTCTATGGTTGGGAATAACTTTTAAAGTTTTCAAGGAGGCCGATAATTTTATATCTAAATTAAAGCTTAGGTTCTCCCCTTTCAGAAAACACCATACTTTTGAATTTGGATAATTATTTCGTACCTTAAACGGCCTCCATGGACACATAGCCCTCTGTAAAATACGGTCAACTTGCATGCGGTTTCACCGCAAACAATACAGCACTATACAGTGTTACAAAAACATTTCTATGGTTGGGAATAACTTTAAAGTTTTCAAGGAGGCCGATAATTTTATATCTAAATTAAAGCTTAGGTTCTCCCCTTTCAGAAAAACACCATACTTTTGAATTTGGATAATTATTTCGTACCTTAAACGGCCTCCATGGACACATAGCCCTCTGTAAAATACCGTCAACTTGCATGCGGTTTCACCGCAAACAATACAGCACTATACAGTGTTACAAAAAAACATTTCTATGGTTGGGAATAACTTTTAAAGTTTTCAAGGGAGGCCGCTAATTTTATATCTAAATTAAATCGTAGGTTCTCCCCTTTCAGAAACACACCATACTTTTGAATTTGATAATTATTTCGCACCTTAAACGGCCTCCATGGACACATAGCCTCTGTAAAATACCGTCAACTTGCATGCGGTTTCACCGCAAACAATACAGCACTATACAGTGTTACAAAAAAACATTTCTATGGTTGGGAATAAGTTTTAAAGTTTTCAAGGAGGCCAATAATTTTATATCTAAATTAAAGCTTAGGTTCTCCTTTCAGAAAAACCCAATACTTTTGAATTTGGATAATTATTTCGTACCTTAAACGGCCTCCATGGACACATAGCCCTCTGTAAAATACGGTCAACTTGCATGCGGTTTCACCGCAAACAATACAGCACTATACAATGTTACAAAAAAACATTTCTATTGTTGGGAATAACTTTAAAGTTTTCAAGGAGGCTGATAATTTTATATCTAAATTAAAGCTTAGGTTCTCCCTTTCAGAAAAACACCATACTTTTGAATTTGGATAATTATTTCGCACCTTAAACGGCCTCCATGGACACATAGCCCTCTGTAAAATACTGTCAACTTGCATGCGGTTTCACCGCAAACAATACAGCACTATACAGTGTTACAAAAAACATTTCTATGGTTGGGAATAACTTTTAAAGTTTTCAAGGAGGCCGATAATTTTATATCTAAATTAAAGCTTAGGTTCTCCCTTTCAGAAAAATCACCATACTTTTGAATTTTGGATAATTATTTCGTACCTTAAACGGCCTCCATGGACACATAGCCCTCTGTAAAAAATACTGTCAACTTGCATGCGGTTTCACCGCAAACAATACAGCACTATACAGTGTTACAAAAACATTTCTATGGTTGGGAATAACTTTAAAGTTTTCAAGGAGGTCGATAATTTTATATCTAAATTAAAGCGTAGGTTCTCCCCTTTCAGAAAAACACCATACTTTTGAATTTGGATAATTATTTCGTACCTTAAACGGCCTCCATGGACACATAGCCCTCTGTAAAATACCGTCAACTTGCATGCGGTTTCACCGCAAACAATACAGCACTATAACAGTGTTACAAAAAAACATTTCTATGGTTGGGAATAACTGTTAAAGTTTTCAAGGGAGGCCGATAATTTTATATCTAAATTAAAGCTTAGGTTCTCCCCTTTCAGAAAAATACCATACTTTTGAATTTGGATAATTATTTCGTACCTTAAACGGCCTCCATGGACACATAGCCCTCTGTAAAATACCGTCAACTTGCATGCGGTTTCACCGCAAACAATACAGCACTATACAGTGTTACAAAAAACATTTCTATGGTTGGGAATAACTTTTAAAGTTTTCAAGGGAGGCCAATAATTTTATATCTAAATTAAAGCTTAGGTTCTCCCCTATCAGAAAAACCCAATACTTTTGAATTTGGATAATTATTTCGTACCTTAAACGGCCTCCATGGACACATAGCCCTCTGTAAAATACCGTCAACTTGCATGCGGTTTCACCGCAAACAATACAGCACTATACAGTGTTCATTTCTATGGTTGGGAATAACTTTTAAAGTTTACAAGGGAGGCCGATAATTTTATATCTAAATTAAAGCTTAGGTTCTCCCTTTCAGAAAACACCATACTTTTGAATTTGGATAATTATTTTCACCTTAAACGGCCTCCATGGACACATAGCCTCTGTAAAATACCGTCAACTTGCATGCGGTTTCACCGCAAACAATACAGCACTATACAGTGTTACAAAAACATTTCTATGGTTGGGAATAACTTTAAAGTTTTCAAGGAGGCCGATAATTTTATATCTAAATTAAAGCGTAGGTTCTCCCCTTTCAGAAAACACCATACTTTTGAATTTGGATAATTATTTCGTACCTTAAACGGCCTCCATGGACACATAGCCCTCTGTAAAATACCGTCAACTTGCATGCGGTTTCACCGCAAACAATACAGCACTATACAGTGTTACAAAAAAAACATTTCTATGGTTGGGAATAACTTTTAAAGTTTTCAAAGGAGGCCGATAATTTTATATCTAAATTAAAGCTTAGGTTCTTCCCTTTCAGAAAAACCCAATACTTTTGAATTTGGATAATTATTTCGTACCTTAAACGGCCTCCATGGACACATAGCCCTCTGTAAAATACGGTCAACTTGCATGCGGTTTCACCGCAAACAATACAGCACTATACAGTGTTACAAATAAAACATTTCTATGGTTGGGAATAACTTTTAAAGTTTTCAAGGGAGGCCGATAATTTTATATCTAAATTAAAGCTTAGGTTCTCCCCTTTCAGAAAACAGCATACTTTTGAATTTGGATAATTATTTCGCACCTTAAACGGCCTCCATGGACACATAGCCCTCTGTAAAATACTGTCAACTTGCATGCGGTTTCACCGCAAACAATACAGCACTATACAGTGTTAAAAAACATTTCTAGGGTTGGGACTAACTTTAAAGTTTTCAAGGAGGCCGATAATTTTATATCTAAATTAAAGCTTAGGTTCTCCCTTTCAGAAAAAACCCAATACTTTTGAATTTGGATAATTATTTCGTACCTTAAACGGCCTCCATGGACACATAGCCCTCTGTAAAATACCGTCAACTTGCATGCGGTTTCACCGCAAACAATACAGCACTATACAGTGTTACAAAAAAAACATTTCTATGGTTGGGAATAACTTTTAAAGTTTTCAAGGGAGGTCGATAATTTTATATCTAAATTAAAGCGTAGGTTCTCCCCTTTCAGAAAAACACCATACTTTTGAATTTGGATAATTATTTCGTACCTTAAACGGCCTCCATGGACACATAGCCCTCTGTAAAATACCGTCAACTTGCATGCGGTTTCACCGTAAAAAATACAGCACTATAACAGTGTTACAAAAAAAACATTTCTATGGTTGGGAATAACTTTTAAAGTTTTCAAGGGAGGCCGATAATTGTATATCTAAATTAAAGCGTAGGTTCTCCCCTTTCAGAAAAAATACCATACTTTTGAATTTGGATAATTATTTCATACCTTAAACGGCCTCCATGGACACATAGCCCTCTGTAAAATACCGTCAACTTGCATGCGGTTTCACCGCAAACAATACAGCACTATACAGTGTTAAAAAAGCATTTCTATCGTTGGGAATAACTTTTAAAGTTTTCAAGGGAGGTCGATAATTTTATATCTAAATTAAAGCGTAAGTTCTCCCCTTTCAGAAAAACCCAATACTTTTGAATTTGGATAATTATTTCGTACCTTAAACGGCCTCCATGGACACATAGCCCTCTGTAAAATACGGTCAATTTGCATGCGGTTTCACCGCAAACAATACAGCACTATACAGTGTTACAACAAAAAACATTTCTATGGTTGGGAATAACTTTTAAAGTTTTCAAGGGAGGCCGATAATTTTATATCTAAATTAAAGCTTAGGTTCTCCCGTTTCAGAAAAACACCATACTTTTGAATTTGGATAATTATTTCGTACCTTAAACGGCCTCCATGGACACATAGCCCTCTGTAAAATACGGTCAACTTGCATGCGGTTTCACCGCAAACAATACAGCACTATACAGTGTTACAAAAAAACATTTCTATGGTTGGGAATAACCTTTAAAGTTTTCAAGGGAGGCCGATAATTTTATATCTAAATTAAAGCTTAGGTTCTCCCCTTTCAGAAAACCCAATACTTTTGAATTTGGATAATTATTTCGTACCTTAAACGGCCTCCATGGACACATAGCCCTCTGTAAAATACCGTCAACTTGCATGCGGTTTCACCGCAAACAATACAGCACTATACAGTGTTACAAAAAAATTTTTTTCTATGGTTGGGAATAACTTTTAAAGTTTTCAAGGGAGGCCGATAATTTTATATCTAAATTAAAGCTTAGGTTCTCCCCATTCAGAAAAACACCATACTTTTGAATTTGGATAATTATTTCGTACCTTAAACGGCCTCCATGGACACATAGCCCTCTGTAAAATACGTTCAACTTGCATGCGGTTTCACCGCAAACAATACAGCACTATACAGTATTACAAAAAACATTTATATTGTTGGGAATAACTTTAAAGTTTTCAAGGGAGGCCGATAATTTTATATCTAAATTAAAGCGTAGGTTCTCCCTTTCAGAAAACACCATACTTTTGAATTTGGATAATTATTTCGTACCTTAAACGGCCTCCATGGACACATAGCCCTCTGTAAAATACGGTCAACTTGCATGCGGTTTCACCGCAAACAATACAGCACTATACAGTGTTACAAAAAAACATTTCTATGGTTGGGAATAACTTTTAAAGTTTTCAAGGGAGGCCGATAATTTTATATCTAAATTAAAGCTTAGGTTCTCCCCTTTCAGAAAAACCCAATACTTTTGAATTTGGATAATTATTTCGTACTTTAAACGGCCTCCATGGACACATAGCCCTCTGTAAAATACGGTCAAATTGCATGCGGTTTCACCGCAAACAATACAGCACTATACAGTGTTACAAAAAAACATTTCTAGGATTGGGAATAACTTTTAAAGTTTTCAAGGGAGGTCGATAATTTTATATCTAAATTAAAGTTAGGTCTCCCTTTCAGAAACAACCCAATACTTTTGTATTTGGATAATTATTTCGTACCTTACTCGGCCTCCATGGACACATAGCCCTCTGTAAAATACAGTCAACTTGAATACGGTTTCACCGCAAACAATACAGCACTATCCAGTGTTACAAAAAAAAAACAATTCTATGGTTGGGAATAACTTTTAAAGTTTTCAAGGGAGGCCGATAATTTTATATCTAAATTAAAGCTTAGGTTCTCCCATTTCAGAAAAACCCAATACTTTTGAATTTTGGATAATTATTTCATACCTTAAACGGCTTCCATGGACACTTAGCCCTCTGTAAAATACGGTCAACTTGCATGCGGTTTCACCGCAAACAATACAGCACTATACATTGTTACAAAAAAACATTTCTATGGTTGGGAATAACTTTTAAAGTTTTCAAGGGAGGCCGATAATTTTATATCTAAATTAAAGCTTAGGTTCTCCCCTTTCAGAAAAACCCAATACTTTTGAATTTGGATAATTATTCCGTACCTTAAACGGCCTCCATGGACACATAGCCCTCTACAAAAATACGGTCAACTTGCATGCGGTTTCACCGCAAACAATACAGCACTATACAGTGTTACAAAAAAAACATTTCTAGGGTTGGGAATAACTTTTAAAGTTTTCAAGGGAGGCCGATAATTTTATATCTAAATTAAAGCGTAGGTTCTCCCCTTTCAGAAAAACACCATACTTTTGAATTTGGATAATTATTTCGTACCTTAAACGGCCTCCATGGACACATAGCCCTCTGTAAAATACCGTCAACTTGCATGCGGTTTCACCGCAAACAATACAGCACTATACAGTGTTACAAAAAAAACATTTCTATGGTTGGGAATAACTTTTAAAGTTTTCAAGGAAGGCCGATAATTTTATATCTAAATTAAAGTTAAGGTTCTCCCCTTTCAGAAAAACCCAATACTTTTGTATTTGGATAATTATTTCGTACCTTAAACGGCCTCCATGGACACATAGCCCTCTGTAAAATGCCGTCAACTTGCATGCGGTTTCACCGCAAACAATACAGCACTATACAGTGTTACAAACACATGTCTATGGTTGGGAATAACTTTTAAAGTTTTCAAGGAGGCCGATAATTTTATATCTAAATTAAAGCTTAGGTTCTCCCTTTCAGAAAAACACCATACTTTTGAATTTGGATAATTATTTCGTACCTTAAACGGCCTCCATGGACACATAGCCCTCTGTAAAATACCGTCAACTTGCATGCGGTTTCACCGCAAACAATACAGCACTATACAGTGTTACAAAAAACATTTCTATTGTTGGGAATAACTTTTAAAGTTTTCAAGGGAGGCCGATAATTTTATATCTAAATTAAAGCTTAGGTTCTCCCTTTCAGAAAAACACCATACTTTTGAATTTGAATAATTATTTCGTACCTTAAACGGCCTCCATGGACACATAGCCCTCTGTAAAATACCGTCAACTTGCATGCGGTTTCACCGCAAACAATACAGCACTATACAGTGTTACAAAAAAAAACATTTCTATGGTTGGGAATAACTTTTAAAGTTTTCAAGGGAGGCCGATAATTTTATATCTAAATTAAAGCGTAGGTTCTCCCCTTTCAGAAAAACCCAATACTTTTGAATTTGGATAATTATTTCGTACCTTAAACGGCATCCATGGACACATAGCCCTCTGTAAAATACGGTCAACTTGCATGCGGTTTCACCGCAAACAATACAGCACTATACAGTGTTACAAAAAAAACATTTCTATGGTTGGGAATAACTTTTAAAGTTTTCAAGGAAGGCCGATAATTTTATATCTAAATTAAAGTTAAGGTTCTCCCCTTTCAGAAAAACCCAATACTTTTGTATTTGGATAATTATTTCGTACCTTAAACGGCCTCCATGGACACATAGCCCTCTGTAAAATACCGTCAACTTGCATGCGGATTCACCGCAAACAATACAGCACTATACAGTGTTACAAAAAAAAACATTTCTATGGTTGGGAATAACTTTTAAAGTTTTCAAGGAAGGCCGATAATTTTATATCTAAATTAAAGTTAGGTTCTCCCCTTTCAGAAAAACCCAATACTTTTGAATTTGGATAATTATTTCGTACCTTAAACGGCCTCCATGGACACATAGCCCTCTGTAAACTACGGTCAACTTGCATGCGGTTTCACCGCAAACAATACAGCACTATTCAGTGTTACAAAAAAACATTTCTATGGTTGGGAATAACTTTTAAAGTTTTCAAGGGAGGCCGATAATTTTATATCTAAATTAAAGCTTAGGTTCTCCCTTTCAGAAAAACCCAATACTTTTGTATTTGGATAATTATTTCGTACCTTAAACGGCCTCCATGGACACTTAGCCCTCTGTAAAATACGGTCAACTTGCATGCGGTTTCACCGCAAACAATACAGCACTATACAGTGTTACAAAAAAAAACATTTCTATGGTTGGGAATAACTTTTAAAGTTTTCAAGGGAGGCCGATAATTTTATATCTAAATTAAAGCGTAGGTTCTCCCCTTTCAGAAAAACACCATACTTTTGAATTTGGATAATTATTTCGTACCTTAAACGGCCTCCATGGACACATAGCCCTCTGTAAAATACCGTCAACTTGCATGCGGTTTCACTGCAAACAATACAGCACTATACAGTGTTACAAAAAACATTTCTATGGTTGGGAATAACTTTTAAAGTTTTCAAGGGAGGCCGATAATTTTATATCTAAATTAAAGTTAAGGTTCTCCCCTTTCAGAAAAACCCAATACTTTTGTATTTGGATAATTATTTCGTACCTTAAACGGCCTCCATGGACACATAGCCCTCTGTAAATGCCGTCAACTTGCATGCGGTTTCACCGCAAACAATACAGCACTATACAGTGTTACAAAAAAACATTTCTATGGTTGGGAATAACTTTTAAAGTTTTCAAGGGAGGCCGATAATTTTATATCTAAATTAAAGCTTAGGTTCTCCCCTTTCAGAAAAACACCATACTTTTGAATTTGGATAATTATTTCGTACCTTAAACGGCCTCCATGGACACATAGCCCTCTGTAAATACCGTCAACTTGCATGCGGTTTCACCGCAAACAATACAGCACGAAACAGTGTTACAAAAAATCAATTTCTAGGGTTGGGAATAACTTTGAAGTTTTCAAGGAGGCTGATAATTTTATATCTAAATTAAAGCTTAGGTTCTCCCTTTCAGAAAAACCCAATACTTTTGAATTTGTATAATTATTTCGTACCTTAAACGGCCTCCATGGACACATAGCCCTCTGTAAAATACCGTCAACTTGCATGCGGTTTCAGCGCAAACAATACATGACTATACAGTGTTACAAAAAAACATTTCTATTGTTGGGAATAACTTTAAAGTTTTCAAGGAGGCCGATAATTTCATATCTAAATTAAAGCTTAGGTTCTCCCTTTCAGAAAAACACCATACTTTTGAATTTGGATAATTATTTCGTACCTTAAACGCCCTCCATGGAGACATAGCCCTCTGTAAAATACTGTCAACTTGAATGCTGTTTCACAGCAAACAATACAACACAATACAGAGTTACAAAAAAAATTTCTATTGTTGGGGATAACTTTTAAAGTTTTCAAGGAGGCCGATAATTTTATATCTAAATTAAAGCGTAGGTTCTCCTTTCAGAAAACACCATACTTTTGAATTTGGATAATTATTTCGTACCTTAAACGGCCTCCATGGACACATAGCCCTCTGTAAAATACTGTCAACTTGCATGCGGTTTCACCGCAAACAATACAGCACTATACAGTGTTACAAAAACATTTCTATGGTTGGGAATAACTTTTAAAGTTTTCAAGGAGGCTGATAATTTTATATCTAAATTAAAGCGTAGGTTCTTCCCTTTCAGAAAAACCCAATACTTTTGAATTTGGATAATTATTTCGTACCTTAAACGGCCTCCATGGACACATAGCCCTCTGTAAAATACGGTCAACTTGCATGCGGTTTCACCGCAAACAATACAGCACTATACAGTGTTACAAAAAACATTTCTATTGTTGGGAATAACTTTTAAAGTTTTCAAAGGGAGGCCGATAATTTTATATCTAAATTAAAGCTTAGGTTCTCCCTTTCAGAAAAAACCAATACTTTTGTATTTGGATAATTATTTCGTACCTTAAACGGCCTCCATGGACACATAGCCCTCTGTAAAATAGATCCAACTTGCATGCGGTTTCACCGCAAACAATACAGCACTATACAGTGTTACAAAAAAACATTTCTATGGTTGGGAATAACTTTTAATGTTTTCAAGGACGGCCGATAATTTTATATCTAAATTAAAGCGTTGGTTCTCACCTTTCAGAAAAACCCAGTACTTTTGAATTTGGATAATTATTTCGTACCTTAAACGGCCTCCATGGACACACATCCCTCTGTAAAATACGGTCAACTTGCATGCGGTTTCACCGCAAACAATACAGCACTATACAGTGTTACAAAAAACATTTCTATGGTTGGGAATAACTTTTAAAGTTTTCAAGGGAGGCCGATAATTTTATATCTAAATTAAAGCTTAGGTTCTTCCCTTTCAGAAAAACCCAATACTTTTGAATTTGGATAATTATTTCGTACCTTAAACGGCCTCCATGGACACATAGCCCTCTGTAAAATACGGTCAACTTGCATGCGGTTTCACCGCAAACAATACAGCACTATACAGTGTTAATAAAATATTTCTATGGTTGGGAATAACTTTTAAAGTTTTCAAGGAAGGCCGATAATTTTATATCTAAATTAAAGCTTAGGTTCTTCCCTTTCAGAAAAACCCAATACTTTTGAATTTGGATAATTATTTCGTACCTTAAACGGCCTCCATGGACACATAGCCCTCTGTAAATACGGTCAACTTGCATGCGGTTTCACCGCAAACAATTCAGCACTATACAGTGTTACAAAAACATTTCTCTGGTTGGGAATAACTTTTAAAGTTTTCAAGCAGGGCCGATAATTTTATATCTAAATTAAAGCTTAGGTTCTTCCCTTTCAGAAAAACCCAATACTTTTGAATTTGGATAATTATTTCGTACCTTAAACGGCCTCCATGGACACATAGCCCTCTGTAAAATACGGTCAACTTGCATGCGGTTTCACCGCAAACAATACAGCACTATACAGTGTTACAAAAAAACATTTCTATGGTTGGGAATAACTTTTAAGTTTTCAAGGGAGGCCGATAATTTTATATCTAAATTAAAGCGTAGGTTCTACCCTTTCAGAAAAACCCAATACTTTTGAATTTGGATAATTATTTCGTACCTTAAACGGCCTCCATGGACACATAGCCCTCTGTAAAATACGGTCAACTTGCATGCGGTTTCACCGCAAACAATACAGCACTATACAGTGTTACAAAAACATTTCTATGGTTGGGAATAACTTTAAAGTTTTCAAGGGAGGCCGATAATTTTATATCTAAATTAAAGTTAAGGTTCGCCCCTCGCAGAAAAACCCCATACCATTGTATTTGGATAATGTATTTGTACCTTAAACGGCCTCCATGGACACATAGCCCTCTGTAAAATGCCGTCAACTTGCATGCGGTTTCAGCGCAAACAATACAGCACTATACAGTGTTAAAAAAAACATTTCTATGGTTGGGAATAACTTTTAAAGTTTTCAAGGGAGGCCGATAATTTTATATCTAAATTAAAGCTTAGGTTCTCCCCTTCAGAAAACACCATACTTTTGAATTTGGATAATTATTTCGTACCTTAAACGGCCTCCATGGACACATAGCCCTCTGTAAAATACTGTCAACTTGCATGCGGTTTCACCGCAAACAATACAGCACTATACAGTGTTACAAAAAAATTACTCTATTGTTGGGAATAACTTTTAAAGTTTTCAAGGGAGGCCGATAATTTTATATCTAAATTAAAGCTTAGGTTCTCCCCTTTCAGAAAAACACCATACTTTTGAATTGGATAATTATTTCGTACCTTAAACGGCCTCCATGGACACATAGCCCTCTGTAAAATACCGTCAACTTGCATGCGGTTTCACCGCAAACAATACAGCACTATACAGTGTTACAAAAAACATTTCTATGGTTGGGAATAACTTTAAAGTTTTCAAGGGAGGCCGATAATTTTATATCTAAATTAAAGCTTAGGTTCTCCCCTTTCAGAAAAACACCATACTTTTGAATTTGGATAATTATTTCGTACCTTAAACGGACTCCATGGACACATAGCCCTCTGTAAAATACCGTCAACTTGCATGCGGTTTCACCGCAAACAATACAGCACTATACAGTGTTACAAAAAAACATTTCTATGGTTGGGAATAACTTTTAAAGTTTTCAAGGAGGCCGATAATTTTATATCTAAATTAAATCTTAGGTTCTCACCTTTCAGAAAAACACAATACTTTGAATTTGGATAATTATTTCGTACCTTAAACGGCCTCCATGGACACATAGCCCTCTGTAAAATACTGTCAACTTGCATGCGGTTTCACCGCAAACAATACAGCACTATACAGTGTTACAAAAAAACATTTCTATGGTTGGGAATAACTTAAAGTTTTCAAGGGAGGCCGATAATTTTATATCTAAATTAAATCTTAGATTATCCACTTTCAGAAAAACCCAATACTTTTGAATTTGGATAATTATTTCGTACCTTAAACGGCCTCCATGGACACATAGCCCTCTGTAAAATACCGTCAACTTGCATGCGGTTTCACCGCAAACAATACAGCACTATACAGTGTTACAAAAAAAACATTTCTATGGTTGGGAATAACTTTTAAAGTTTTCAAGGAAGGCCGATAATTTTATATCTAAATTAAAGTTAAGGTTCTCCACTTTCAGAAAAACCCAATACTTTTGTATTTGGATAATTATTTCGTACCTTAAACGGCCTCCATGGACACATAGCCCTCTGTAAAATACGGTCAACTTGCATGCGGTTTCACCGCAAACAATACAGCACTATACAGTGTTACAAAAACATTTCTATGGTTGGGAATAACTTTAAAGTTTTCAAGGAGGCCGATAATTTTATATCTAAATTAAAGCTTAGGTTCTCCCTTTCACAAAAACCCAATACTTTTGAATTTGGATAATTATTTCGTACCTTAAACGGCCTCCATGGACACATAGCCCTCTGTAAAATACGGTCAATCTGGCATGCGGTGTCACCGCAAACAATACAGCACTATACAGTGTTACAAAAAACATTTCTATGGTTGGGAATAACTTTTAAAGTTTTCAAGGAGGCCGATAATTTTATATCTAAATTAAAGCTTAGGTTCTTCCCTTTCAGAAAACCCAATACTTTTGAATTTGGATAATTATTTCGTACCTTAAACGGCCTCCATGGACACATAGCCCTCTGTAAAATACGGTCAACTTGCATGCGGTTTCACCGCAAACAATACAGCACTATACAGTGTTACAAAAAACATTTCTATGGTTGGGAATAACGTTTAAAGTTTTCAAGGAGGCCGATAATTTTATATCTAAATTAAAGCGTAGGGACTCCCTTTAGATATAAACACAATACTTTTTAATTTGATAATTATTTCGTACCTTAAACGGCCTCCATGGACACATAGCCCTCTGTAAAATACCGTCAACTTGCATGCGGTTTCACCGCAAACAATACAGCACTATACAGTGTTACAAAAAAAATTTTTTCTATGGTTGGGAATAACTTTTAAAGTTTTCAAGGGAGGCGGATACTTTTATATCTACATTAAAGCTTAGTTTCTCCCATTTCAGGAAAACCCTTTTCTTTTGATATTGGATAATTATTTCGTACCTTAAACGGCCTCCATGGACACATAGCCCTCTGTAAAATACTGTCAACTTGCATGCGGTTTCACCGCAAACAATACAGCACTATACAGTGTTACAAAAAACATTTCTATGGTTGGGAATAACTTTTAAAGTTTTCAAGGAGGCCGATAATTTTATATCTAAATTAAAGCTTAGGTTCTCCCTTTCAGAAAAAACCCAATACTTTTGAATTTGGATAATTATTTCGTACCTTAAACGGCCTCCATGGACACATAGCCCTCTGTAAAATACGGTCAACTTGCATGCGGTTTCACCGCAAACAATACAGCACTATACAGTGTTACAAAAAAATACAATTCTATGGTTGGGAATAACCTTTAAAGTTTTCAAGGGAGGCCGATAATTTTATATCTAAATTAAAGCTTAGGTTCTCCCCTTTCAAAAAACCCAATACTTTTGAATTTGGATAATTATTTCGTACCTTAAACGGCCTCCATGGACACTTAGCCCTCTGTAAAATACGGTCAACTTGCATGCGGTTTCACCGCAAACAATACAGCACTATACAGTGTTACAAAAAACATTTCTATGGTTGGGAATAACTTTTAAAGTTTTCAAGGAGGCCGATAATTTTATATCTAAATTAAAGCTTAAGGTTCTCCCTTTCAGAAAAACCCAATACTTTTGAGTTTGGATAATTATTTCGTACCTTAAACGGCCTCCATGGACACATAGCCCTCTGTAAAATACCGTCAACTTGCAAGCGGTTTCACCGCAAACAATACAGCACTATACAGTGTTACAAAAAAAAACTTTCTATGGTTGGGAATAACTTTTAAAGTTTTCAAGGGAGGCCGATAATTTTATATCTAAATTAAAGCTTAGGTTCTCCCCTTTCAGAAAAACCCAATACTTTTGTATTTGGATAATTATTTCGTACCTTAAACGGCCTCCATGGACACATAGCCCTCTGTAAAATACGGTCAACTTGCATGCGGTTTCACCGCAAACAATACAGCACTATACAGTGTTACAAAAAAAAAAATTGCTATGGTTGGGAATAATTTTAAAGTTTTCAAGGGAGGCCGATAAGTTTATGTCTGAGTTAAAGCTTAGGTTCTCCCTTTCAGAAAACACCAATACTTTTGAATTTGGATAATTTATTTCGTACCTTAAACGGCCTCCATGGACACATAGCCCTCTGTAAAATACGGTCAACTTGCATGCGGTTTCACCGCAAACAATACAGCACTATACAGTGTTACAAAAACATTTCTATGGTTGGGAATAACTTTAAAGTTTTCAAGGGAGGCCGATAATTTTATATCTAAATTAAAGCTTAGGTTCTCCCTTTCAGAAAACACCATACTTTTGAATTTGGATAATTATTTCGTACCTTAAACGGCCTCCATGGACACATAGCCCTCTGTAAAATACCGTCAACTTGCATGCGGTTTCACCGCAAACAATACAGCACTATACAGTGTTACAAAAAAAAACATTTCTATGGTTGGGAATAACTTTAAAGTTTTCAAGGAGGTCGATAATTTTATATCTAAATTAAAGCTTAGGTTCTCCCCTTTCAGAAAAACCCAATACTTTTGAATTTGGATAATTATTTCGTACCTTAAACGGCCTCCATGGACACATAGCCCTCTGTAAAATACGTCAACTTGCATGCGGTTTCACCGCAAACAATACAGCACTATACAGTGTTACAAAAAAAACATTTCTATGGTTGGGAATAACTTTTAAAGTTTTAAAGTTTTCAAGGGAGGCCGATAATTTTATATCTAAATTAAAGCTTAGGTTCTCCCTTTCAGAAAACACCATACTTTTGAATTTGGATAATTATTTCGTACCTTAAACGGCCTCCATGGACACATAGCCCTCTGTAAAATACCGTCAACTTGCATGCGGTTTCACCGCAAACAATACAGCACTATAAAGTGTTACAATATAAACAGATCTATCGTGGGGTCTAACTGTTAAAGTTTTCAAGGGAGGCCGATAATTTTATATCTAGATTGTAGCTTAGGTTCTCCTCCCCTTTCAGAAAAACACCATACTTTTGAATTTGGATAATTATTCCGTACCTTAAACGGCCTCCATGGACACATAGCCCTCTACAAAAATACGGTCAACTTGCATGCGGTTTCACCGCAAACAATACAGCACTATACAGTGTTACAAAAAAACATTTCTATTGTTGGGAATAACTTTTAAAGTTTTCAATGGAGGCCGATAATTTTATATCTAAATTAAAGCTTAGGTTCTCACCTTTCAGAAAACCAATACTTTTGAATTTTGGATAATTATTTCGTACCTTAAACGGCCTCCATGGACACATAGCCCTCTGTAAAATACCGTCAACTTGCATGCGGTTTCACCGCAAACAATACAGCACTATACAGTGTTACAAAAACATTTCTATGGTTGGGAATAACTTTTAAAGTTTTCAAGGGAGGCCGATAATTTTATATCTAAATTAAAGCTTAGGTTCTCCCCTTTCAGAAAACACCAATACTTTTGAATTTGGATAATTATTTCGTACCTTAAACGGCCTCCATGGACACATAGCCCTCTGTAAAATACCGTCAACTTGCATGCGGTTTCACCGCAAACAATACAGCACTATACAGTGTTACAAAAAACATTTCTATGGTTGGGAATAACTTTAAAGTTTTCAAGGGAGGCCGATAATTTTATATCTAAATTAAAGCTTAGGTTCTCCCTTTCAGTAAACACAATACTTTTGAATTTGGATAATTATTTCGTACCTTAAACGGCCTCCATGGACACATAGCCCTCTGTAAAATACCGTCAACTTGCATGCGGTTTCACCGCAAACAATACAGCACTATACAGTGTTACAAAAAACATTTCTATGGTTGGGAATAACTTTTAAAGTTTTCAAGGGAGGCCGATAATTTTATATCTAAATTAAAGCTTAGGTTCTCCCTTTCAGAAAAACACCAATACTTTTGAATTTGGATAATTATTTCGTACCTTAAACGGCCTCCATGGACACATAGCCCTCTGTAAAATACTGTCAACTTGCATGCGGTTTCACCGCAAACAATACAGCACTATACAGTGTTACAAAAAACATTTATATAGTTTGGAATAACTTTTAAAGTTTTCAAGGGAGGCTGATAATTTTATATCTAAATTAAAGAGTAGGTTATCCCCGTTCAGAAAAACCCAATACTTTTGAATTTGGATAATTATTTCGTACCTTAAACGGCCTCCATGGACACATAGCCCTCTGTAAAATACGGTCAACTTGCATGCGGTTTCACCGCAAACAATACAGCACTATACAGTGTTACAAAAAACATTTCTATGGTTGGGAATAACTTTTAAAGTTTTCAAGGGAGGCCGATAATTTTATATCTAAATTAAAGCTTAGGTTCTCCCTTTCAGAAAAACCCAATACTTTTGTATTTGGATAATTATTTCGTACCTTAAACGGCCTCCATGGACACATAGCCCTCTGTAAAATACCGTCAACTTGCATGCGGTTTCACCGCAAACAATACAGCACTATACAGTGTTACAAAAAAATTCATTTCTATGGTTGGGAATAACTGTTAGAGTTTTCAAGGGAGGCCGATAATTTTATATCTAAATTAAAGCTTAGGTTCTTCCCTTTCAGAAAAACCCAATACTTTTGAATTTGGATAATTATTTCGTACCTTAAACGGCCTCCATGGACACATAGCCCTCTGTAAAATACGGTCAACTTGCATGCGGTTTCACCGCAAACAATACAGCACTATACAGTGTTACAAAAAAAACATTTCTATGGTTGGGAATAACTTTTAAAGTTTTCAAGGGAGGCCGATAATTTTATATCTAAATTAAAGCTTAGGTTCTCCCCTTTCAGAAAAATACCATACTTTTGAATTTGGATAATTATTTCGTACCTTAAACGGCCTCCATGGACACATAGCCCTCTGTAAAATACCGTCAACTTGCATGCGGTTTCACCGCAAACAATACAGCACTATACAGTGTTACAAAAAAACATTTCTATGGTTGGGAATAACTTTTAAAGTTTTCAAGGGAGGCCGATAATTTTATATCTAAATTAAAGCTTAGGTTCTCCCCTTCAGAAAAACCCAATACTTTTGAATTTGGATAATTATTTCGTACCTTAAACGGCCTCCATGGACACATAGCCCTCTGTAAAATACCGTCAACTTGCATGCGGTTTCACCGCAAACAATACAGCACTATACAGTGTTACAAAAACATTTCTATGGTTGGGAATAACTTTTAAAGTTTTCAAGGGAGGCTGATAATTTTATATCTAAATTAAAGCGTAGGTTCTCCCCTTTCAGAAAAACACCATACTTTTGAATTTGGATAATTATTTCGTACCTTAAACGGCCTCCATGGACACATAGCCCTCTGTAAAATACTGTCAACTTGCATGCGGTTTCACCGCAAACAATACAGCACTGTACAGTGTTACAAAAAAACATTTCTATGGTTGGGAATAACTTTTAAAGTTTTCAAGCGAAGCCGATAATTTTATATCTAAATTAAATCGTATGTTCTCCCCTTTCAGAAAAACACCATACTTTTGAATTTGATAATTATTTTAGTACCTTAAACGGCCTCCATGGACACATAGCCCTCTGTAAATGACTGTCAACTTGCATGCGGTTTCACCGCAAACAATACAGCACTATACAGTGTTACAATAAAAATATTTCTATGGTTGGTAATAAGTTTAAATTTTTAAAGGGAGGCCGATAATTTTATATCTAAATTAAAGCTTAGGTTCTCCCTTTCAGAAAAACCCAATACTTTTGAATTTGGATAATTATTTCGTACCTTAAACGGCCTCCATGGACACATAGCCCTCTGTAAAATACGGTCAACTTGCATGCGGTTTCACCGCAAACAATACAGCACTATACAGTGTTACAATAAAAATATTTCTATGGTTGGGAATAACTTTTAAAGTTTTCAAGGGAGGCCGATAATTTTACATCTAAATTAAATCGTAGGTTCTCCCCTTTTAGAAAAACACCATACTTTTGAATTTGGATAATTATTTCGTACCTTAAACGGCTCCATGGACACATAGCCCTCTGTAAAATACCGTCAACTTGCATGCGGTTTCACCGCAAACAATACAGCACTATACAGTGTTACAAAAAACACATTTCTATGGTTGGGAATAACTTTTAAAGTTTTCAAGGAGGCTGATAATTTTATATCTAAATTAAAGCTTAGGTTCTCCCCTTTCAGAAAAACCCAATACTTTTGAATTTGGATAATTATTTCGTACCTTAAACGGCCTCCATGGACACATAGCCCTCTGTAAAATACTGTCAACTTGCATGCGGTTTCACCGCAAACAATACAGCACTATACAGTGTTACAAAAAAAAAAACATTTCTATGGTTGGGAATAACTTTAAAGTTTTCAAGGGAGGCCGATAATTATATATCTAAATTAAAGCTTAGGTTCTCCCTTCAGAAAAACACCCATACTTTTTGAATTTGGATAATTATTTCGTGCCTTAAACGGCCTCCATGGACACATAGCACTCTGTAAAATACCGTCAACTTGCATGCGGTTTCACCGCAAACAATACAGCACTATACAGTGTTAGAAAAAAACCATTTCTATGGTTGGGAATAACTTTTAAAGTTTTCAAGGAGGCCGATAATTTTATATCTAAATTAAAGCTTAGGTTCTCCCTTTCACAAAAACCCAATAGTTTTGAATTTGGATAATTATTTCGTACCTTAAACGGCCTCCATGGACACATAGCCCTCTGTAAAATACCGTCAACTTGCATGCGGTTTCACACCGCAAACAATACAGCACTATACAGTGTTACAAATATAAAACATTTCTATGGTTGGGAATAACTTTTAAAGTTGTCAAGGGAGGCCGATAATTTTATATCTAAATTAAAGCTTAGGTTCTCCCTTTCAGAAAAAACACCATACTTTTGAATTTGGATAATTATTTCGTACCTTAAACGGCCTCCATGGACACATAGCCCTCTGTAAATACTGTCAACTTGCATGCGGTTTCACCGCAAACAATACAGCACTATACAGTGTTACAAAAACATTTCTATGGTTGGGAATAACTTTTAAAGTTTTCAAGGAGGCCGATAATTTTATATCTAAATTAAAGCTTAGGTTCTCCTTTCAGAAAAACCCAATACTTTTGAATTTGGATAATTATTTCGTACCTTAAACGGCCTCCATGGACACATAGCCCTCTGTAAAATACGGTCAACTTGCATGCGGTTTCACCGCAAACAATACAGCACTATACAGTGTTACAAAAAAACATTTCTATTGTTGGGAATAACTTTAAAGTTTTCAAGGGAGGCCGATAATTTTATATCTAAATTAAAGCGTAGGTTCTCCCCTTTCAGAAAAACACCATACTTTTGAATTTGGATAATTATTTCGTACCTTAAACGGCCTCCATGGACACATAGCCCTCTGTAAAATACCGTCAACTTGCATGCGGTTTCACCGCAAACAATACAGCACTATACAGTGTTACAAAAAAAACATTTCTAGGGTTGGGAATAACTTTTAAAGTTTTCAAGGGAGGCAGATAATTTTATATCTAAATTAAAGCTAGGTTCTTCTCTTTCAGAAAAACCCAATACTTTTGAATTTGGATAATTATTTCGTACCTTAAACGGCCTCCATGGACACATAGCCCTCTGTAAAATACGGTCAACTTGCATGCGGTTTCACCGCAAACAATACAGCACTATACAGTGTTACAAAAACATTTCTATGGTTGGGAATAACTTTAAAGTTTTCAAGGGAGGCCGATAATTTTATATCTAAATTAAAGCGTAGGTTCTCCTTTCAGAAAACACCAATACTTTTGAATTTGGATAATTATTTCGTACCTTAAACGGCCTCCATGGACACATAGCCCTCTGTAAAATACCGTCAACTTGCATGCGGTTTCACCGCAAACAATACAGCACTATACAGTGTTACAAAAAAAAACATTTCTATGGTTGGGAATAACTTTTAAAGTTTTCAAGGAAGGCCGATAATTTTATATCTAAATTAAAGCTTAGGTTCTCCCCTTTCAGAAAACCCAATACTTTTGAATTTGGATAATTATTTCGTACCTTAAACGGCCTCCATGGACACATAGCCCTCTGTAAAATACCGTCAACTTGCATGCGGTTTCACCGCAAACAATACAGCACTATACAGTGTTACAAAAAACATTTCTATGGTTGGGAATAACTTTTAAAGTTTTCAAGGGAGGCCGATAATTTTATATCTAAATTAAAGCTTAGGTTCTCCCTTCCAGAAAACACCATACTTTTGAATTTGGATAATTATTTCTGCACCTTAAACGGCCTCCATGGACACATAGCCCTCTGTAAAATACCGTCAACTTGCATGCGGTTTCACCGCAAACAATACAGCACTATACAGTGTTACAAAAACATTTCTATGGTTGGGAATAACTTTAAAGTTTTCAAGGGAGGCCGATAATTTTATATCTAAATTAAAGCTTAGGTTCTCCCATTTCAGAAAAACCCAATACTTTTGAATTTGGATAATTATTTCGTACCTTAAACGGCCTCCATGGACACATAGCCCTCTGTAAAATACGGTCAACTTGCATGCGGTTTCACCGCAAACAATACAGCACTATACAGTGTTACAAAAAACATTTCTATGGTTGGGAATAACTTTTAAAGTTTTCAAGGGAGGCCGATAATTTTATATCTAAATTAAAGCTTAGGTTCTCCCCTTTCAGAAAAACCCAATACTTTTGAATTTGGATAATTATTTCGTACCTTAAACGGCCTCCATGGACACATAGCCCTCTGTAAAATACCGTCAACTTGCATGCGGTTTCAGCGCAAACAATACAGCACTATACAGTGTTACAACAAAACATTTCTATTGTTGGGAATAACTTTTAAAGTTTTCAAGGGAGGCCGATAATTTTATATCTAAATTAAAGCTTAGGTTCTCCCTTTCAGAAAAACACCAATACTTTTTGTATT
>CM055824.1:2816077-2838244 GCA_029582265.1 Zoroaster sp. YZ-2022
TTTTGGGAAAACATGGAATCGCCACTTTCAGCGCAAAACAACATATTTACACACCTTTGATTATTTCTGACAAGAGTTAAATATAAAACCTACCCTGTCACAGAGATGTATTCAAAATTTCCGGCACAGGTCATGATCACTCTCCACTTTGGTGCAATATGATATATATTACAATGAAGCATATGCTCACAAAGAAATCCTGCTTTCCATGGTAGATAGAAGACTGGGCGTGTTGTTTAAGTCATGTCATCACACCGAATCAAACTATCAATAGTGCACAGCACCTATCTCGTTGGTTAGTCCTATAATGATGTGCAGTTGTGGATTAAACTCAAGGCTCATATCTAGTCCGTCGTCCTAAACGTTTAACTTAAGCAATATTGATACCATCAGATTTATACCCATACCGATACGGTATCAATTCACCTCGTTATCAACGAATAATGTGTGCTATTTGCTGTGGCAGATAGCTTTAGTCAAGGGTGCAAACTTTACCAATGTATTTAGCCAGCGATTTTTTATCGTCGAAAATAGTATCAAACGTTAAGTGCGTTGATGGCGGTATTAACCTTTCATTACCAGCCAGTTATGTCGAGAGAACCCTTTACACAGTAATTAGGAGCCCAATGTCACTTCAGCACCAGTGGATGTTTCACAATTTCATGGAAGTCGCCCTCACACGGCAGAATAGACACTTTTTTATATTTCTCATTTGTAGTAAAATGATGGTAAAATGAGAAGCAAAAGGGAGGAAAACATTGTGCAAAAGCGAAAATTAGATCAGTATTTACACTAAAGTAATACAAATGGGTGATATTTCATGCAAATACGGTACAGGTATAAGATTTTGTTCCCACGTGAAAAACAACTTGATGAGATTTTTGGGATTTTGTTTGTTTTTTACTTGGAAATTAACCATTTACTTTGTATTCAGTGTAAATACATCATAATCCATAGAACCCTCTATTCAATTCAATGTTGTTTGGACTGTAATCTGCGGCTTGTCCGACCATTCCCAACATTGAACGGGGGTTTAAGCAACAGTATAGATTTACAATCAAGTGATGTGGTATTTCAAAGCAAGGAACTATGCACATAGGTTGGGCACATTGTTTACAGATCATCTTTGTTGTTTTCGCCTGCCTAATTTTCGGTTACTGCAAACAATGCGTCGCGTTTCTTTCCATTGGGGTTTTTAGCAGATAGTGCTGTTGCCCTGTCAACTCAATAGAATATGGTATCTCAACTGACTTGTTGGTTACGTTCCCAACCCAACAGCAAGCCCTGTAATCCCTATACGAAAATCAAGTTACTGACATTTTGTTCCCGTATGCTGGTGAATATTACTCGCTATTGACAATACAAATATTCAGCATATGGAAAAAACTCTTTCCACCATTTCAAGCTTCTGTGTGTATGATTGTAGTACTGAAAACATTGGTTGGCAAGATCGTTCCACCCATGTTTTTGTTGTAATCTTCAATACATTGGCTAACATCACAAAATCCACTTGAGCTTTATTACACCGAATTTGCTTTTGACAAACAGTGTTGCCTACATTAGTTAAAGTGTTACAGATTTTGTCTTGCCAAACGATACACAATTGCCCACCTTTCACCAAAAAATGGGTCATCTCCTTTCTTCATTTTATGGTTTTTGGTTTGCGGCTGGTATTCCTGTGTAGTAAACGAACAGTTCCACAACATCCGAATCCTAGTTTAGCAAGTTTAGCTCAAGAGCTGGGCTAGTATAGTAATTATCACAAATAACGTGTCCCTATTCTTAAGTCCATGGACCAGATCAATGACGACTTTCCTGCAACTGTTGGGTTTGGCGGATGGCAGTCTGATGACTTGAAATCTACGTCTGCATCATAAACAGTTTGGTGTCGTCGTCCTGTGCAGCTTCCAAGCACACGTAGCCTGTTTGGACTCGTTCAGGGAGAAGGCTTAATACCCTGTTTGATAGGTTTGTTAGGCAGTACTGAACTAAAACTTAATCGTCCTTGAATTTCAAATACTCGTCTGGAGACAGATCTCTGCAGGGTTATACAGGTTGAGAAACTCTGGACGAGGACTCTATCAAGGCCGAACTTGGAAAGTTTGTCCTGTTTAGCCAAGGCTCTACGAGGAATTTGGTTATTTGAGATGTGGAGGAACCGAAGAATTGAACTGAACCGATTTCGGGACATGATCGACGGCAGAATGGGATGCGAAGAACTCAGATGTTGACCAGTACATCTTGTATTGAGAGGATTTGTTTATGCCCATAGCATGAGAAGTGCCACAAATGCCATCATTTCTGGAATGTTGGTTGGTGCCAGAGAATTGTTGACCAGGATTTGATTCATTGTTTGCTGCACATATGCGATTAGTCTCATCGACGAGCATATCCACACGAGTTGACAAAATACAGCTTGAACATCTCCACTGCCGACAGTGTGGCAAAGTCGTCGTGGGCCAGAATTTCCATTGAACTGCACAGTCCCACACTGTAATGGTCTCGTCGTTCCCAACCGATCGAAATCTAACTTTCTGTCGTTCTTGATCTCGGTCGGCTGTCACCTTTAGGTAGGCTGCAACAGAAAACAAGGCAAAGGAGGATTAATCTCGTCCTTTAAATACAATATCTCAATGCTGCATGTGCACAGGCCAGGGGCCGCGCAAAATGAATATTGTGCTGAGAAAAAATATGGAGATTCCATCCACTCTCCAAAACTCGTTATCGATAAATTTTCGTTTTAATGTGGGATTGTGAATGTGAATTCCCCAACTCTTGCATATATACGACTTATGAGGGCCTTTCGAATACAAGGCTATTCTTTGGAAGCTTGAGACTAAGAAGAGTGCATTTCAGCCTGTTAACGCTAAAGAGCACGCCCTATGGTAAATGTTAAAATTATATGCTGCCTATACCATCTATAGGCCTACATCAACTTGCTGTCAATGAATACAAATATACTCCAACAAACTACTAATAATTGTACATTTTCACTTGACGTTTTGACCCAGTCCAGGGTGGGATTTGGTCAATCCTATTAAAAGGGATCCATTTTCAAATTTACATTACCTAACTCCAACAGTTGTAAGCTATAGCCTAGGAAAATGGAAATACGTTAATTTGCATTGGGCAGGTTATTATTATTAGTTATTCATTTACCTGATTTTGCCTACCTCTTCAAGTTCAACGTCGTCGTCGTCATCCGTTACTCGTCATCTGATTCTGAGCCACTGTCTGCCAAAATCTCAGCCAAAATGCTATCATTTATGTCCGTTTCCATCATGATTGCAACTAAATTCAACTGACGTGTGGAAACGAGTGACGCTAGCACTAAAAACCGCAAAGTGACGCATTTTTTTCATAAACTTTATACACTTCATTCCTGTCAATAGAGGGCGCCAACCCCAAAACAACTCAAGCATTTTCAGGTGGTGATTTGTCGCCGTGTCGTCAAGGGCATGCCGATCTCCTGCACCTTTTAGAGCCCACGGAAGGAAGGTATCACAACAAAGGCTCTTTTAGAGCCCGTGGGATCGAAAGGGTTAATTAGGTCGGTAACCGGTGTTTGTCATTGCTTAAACCTGCACCAAAACGTTATGTTACAAACAGGTATATCATGCAGGAGTCGGTAATATTTTGTTGCCTTCCTTTTCTGAAAATGTTTGGTCTGCTTTTGGTCGGTCAGGTTCTCAACGAGCGGGTAAGAAACTGAGGTTCAGTTTTCACTGTGTTTTATATTTCTAAAACAAATGCAAATTACCAAAGGTTGCGAAGCAACTTTTGCTCCATTTTGTTAGGTGTTCAGGCGATAGCGCGAACACTGCTTGAAATTGTTGAGTTTTAGGTGTTCGTGCGACAGCGAACACCTCTTGAAATGTTAGTTTTTCGGTTCGTCTGCAGAGCCTTCAAACTGAACATACCTAGACCATAAAATGTAGTTATCAATAAAGTTATGACATATAGTTCAGGTTGTTGTGACTCATGGTGACGCCATCAGATATCGAAATAGGCCTACACAAAATCCGTGCTCATTTGCTCATTTTGTTAATTTGCTCATTGCTCATTTCACGCCATTATGTTGCTCATTTGTGTCATTTTGTTGTATTTGCTCATTGTACATTGCTCATTTGCCTGTTGTACAGCTGTTTTGTAATATTGCCAGCGTTTGCAATCATTTGCTCATTCCTGCTCATTGTCGCATTCATTTCGCCGTTTCATTTCATTTGCTGCTCATTTTGCCATTGCTGCTTATTTTCACTGAAACAAACACGAACGGTATCGCAAAGGGATCGCAAATGAGCAGCGAAATAGCAAATGAGCAGAAATGAGTAAATGAGCAGCGAAATGAAATGAAATGAGCAATGAGCAGCGGAATGAGCAATGAGCAGCGGAATGAGCAATGAGCAGCGAAATGAGCAAATGAGCGAAATGAGCAAATGAGCAGGAAATGACAAATGAGCAAATGAGCAGGGAATGAGCAAATGAGCAGCGGAATGAGCAAATGAGAGCGAATGAGCAAATGAGCAGCGAAATGAGCAAATGAGCAGCGAAATGAGCAAATGAGCAAATGAGCAATGAGCAATGAGCAGGAAATGAGAAATGAGCAGCGAAATGAGCAAATGACAGCGAAATGAGTTATAGGCCTATATAAAACTATTTTCCGTTTCTGTCAATCGAGATTAAGCATCAGAGATTCAACATGAATGTTATTTGCTGTCAAACCACATGCTTGTCACCAGTGCGGCAAAAGCTTTGACGGAGATATAACTCTACGGCAGTGCAGAACATGTACATAATGAAGAGAAATCTAAAATGGATGAAGTGACGATGATTCTGAAATTAAAGCTATCCAATCTGACAATTTGACGTCGATAATTCTGAACCCAATTTAAAAAGCGAGATTGAAGATTGAAATAGAAACTTGTGAAACTGAATCTACGAGGATGAAGACGAAGATTTGAGGAAGATGATTCAGAACCGATACGGAGGTGGAATATGACGAATCATCGGAAGAGGATGAGTCTAGTTCTGAATTGGAAGACAACCACTTTTCGGACTGGTTGAAGAGGCTAAAGAGGCTACTGAAGAGATGTGGTGAAAAATATGAAAAGTACGCAACGGGGGTAGAGTGAAGATCAGCAAGGAAAAGCCGTAGGAAAACCCTTTGGGCAGTCAAGTTAATCTTTTCAACAAATACAAGGATTTTTGCAAGTTACTCACATCTGAAAGATAATGGCACTCATCAGGATATTGCGGAAGATCTCGAAAAAAGTAAATAAAGGCATGGAAGTACAAAGCTCTGAACAGAGTAATGCCTAAACTCCATACCAAATTTGACGGACTACTTTAACTAAATGAGGATGAAGAGAACGAGGAAGAGGATGATGAAAGACCAGATGCTTCAGAAAGACTAAAGCCAGGAGAACACTGTTGTCAATCTACATTACACGAGATGGTGGGTGAATATTTTGACTCATACGGACTACGTCCCAAGGTACCGCAGATTGAACATTTTCAAAAGAATGCAAAATACACCATCTATAACACTCGCCGTCTTCAGGACCTTTGTCAACTCGTCTGTGGACAGTACGTCATCTTCTTCCTTTACATCGATGCTGAGAAATGAGCATGAACAAAATTAGCAAATTGTTTTCGTCGGATACAATGGATAATGATTTGGATGTAAATAACTTTATTAAAAACACTTCGTATTAAAAACAGAAGTGTATGACGAACAATTTAGTATACGTCAAATATCTAGGGCTTTGTTACATCAAGATCTTTTACCAAGTAGGGTTTGTTTTGTTTAAAGAATCGTAGTTAGCTGATACGTTGTAATTTTGTTCTTTATAAATGTATTGATAATCACCATTTGATAAATTTGTATTGTATGTTTTAATAATGAATAAAATACTTGAAACTGTATATCGCCCGTTGACCACTAAAGGAATTCTGATGAATTCTGGTTGGCTTTAGCACTCTTGTCGTCTTTATTATGCGTGTTTATATTTACCCCGTCCATCTCCTATCGTGGGTCAAACACAAACAAATTTTCAACTATTTCACAGACCATTAGTGAAAATAACCTTTAGTTTGGGGTAATAGTTATTAACAATGATTTGAAACTACATGTACATGTAGTGATTTGAAGGTAATTATGTTGAGTCCATTTGTTTAGGAAAACTTCGATCATTAATTTTACATTAACTTTAGACCTTGCATAAAGGGTTTAGTGACCAAATAAACATACGTTTGAGACAACACGCATAACAAGATTGTGGTCTATAATTATTTAAAAAAATCCATTATGCACTACAAGCTTTATTAAGTACCGAGTCATGCTACCATTAATTCGGTATTCTTCACTTGACAATACAACAAAACAATATAGGACAAAATTTATAAGGTATAGAAACATAAGGACGAGTACAATAAAGCAGCAGCACATGCAGGAAAAGAAAACTTAACCTAATAACTGTGGACATTAACATTTTATCTGGCCACGAAACATGTGGACATATCCCACAACAATTAAACTGACATATTTTAAGCAAAAATTATTTTTTTTTTCAGACGCATCTTCCATTGACTCCCACTTCGCTACCCATTCCTAGTAAAATTATGGTTGCAGTACAACTCAAAACCTGGCTAAATCTGACTATTCATCTGCAAAGCAATACCGGCCGGGTGTATTCTTGTATATAAAGGGTATGAATGGACACAGCGTGACCTTACTGTGTATGTATTATGAGCAATCACCTTGTGTAAACGGACCGTGCCTACACAAAACTTGCTGTTGATGTAGTGACAAACACTTCATGACGTCACACGAACAAGTCAAAGCTTGTCAGTTTGGAACGGCTGGGTCTGTGTTTGACTGTTTCATCTAAGGTTGGGGGGTAAGTGGAGACTGTGAACGAGAGGGTCATGTTTATTGATATAAACTTTTAAAAAGACACTTTTAGCCATTTAAAAATAATAATAATCATAAACACGATTTTCTGTAGTTAAAAAGGGGATTGTTCGGTGTCTGATCATAATGAGATGGTTCACTTTAAATCTACCCTTATGATATACCTAGGATTTTATCCTATTTATAATTATATGGTTTCATATTGTATACCTTTACATACTTTACATTAGGTACAACTATAGTATAAATATAATACACTACAGTACATACTGTCTTGGTGTGAGTGTGCTATATCTACACTATCCTTCATAACCAGTGTGCAAGTACTACCCATTGTGTAACTGCGATCAACTGTGACAAAGGACTGCTCCCTGAAGTTAGCCCCGGATTGTACATCTATTGTCTTCGAAATTCTGACATCAAGATACAAATGGGTCCTAATCTACTACTATACAGCACTGCAGAGTTGAAGTCTATGAAACATCATAGAGCCACCATTATGCAATTGCACCTGATGTAGTTCATACATTGAAAGACACAGGCATTCTATATCCTCGAAGCTGCCGTGCTGGTGTAAGAACTCATAGAACTAAGAGACACAACACAAATTTCCCTGTTTCTACAATGAACAATAATGCCACAGTTCGTCCAAAATCAACTAAGTTGACCTTTTTCCGGTCATTGCCATGCAAAATTTTGTGCTATTAATGCACAATTCCCTCCGCAACAAAAGAACTTAATTTGTTGACTTTGTGCTGACCCATAGCTTTGATTTAGCAGCCATATGCGGAAACCTTGCCCAAAGATGGGGACAATGTCGTAACTGGTGACATTACTCCTGTAGGATATGAACTCAAACAGCGCCACGCCCAAAACCGAAACGAGGTGGGGGATTGCTCTGTCTCACAAGAGTATTTCAACAGTGCGTTTTCCGACATTGATATTGAACCCAAAATCATTTGAGTTTTTGTCTACTGAACCACTTAGTTCAACTCCAATCATTGTCACTTATTATTCTCTATCGTCCTCAACAACAAAAATCAACCGGATGTACTTTTACTACATTTTTTAAAGAATTCTCACTATTGGTTGATGGTGTGATGTTAAACTCATGCCACTGATCATTACAGGAGATTTCAATGTACACGTTGATAATGACACGACAGAGATGCTAATGTGTTCGAAGAGCTACTGTCCGCCAGGTATGGATCAACAGCATGCTAACACCGCTACTCACAGGAAAATACATACTTTAGACCTTTTCATCACTAGATTTGCCATCTGCTCATGTGGAGTGATCTGAACATAATTGATGGAATTTCAGATCATTTTGCTATTACTGCCAAGCTTCACCCACAGCGACCAAACAACTCTCTAAAAAGTCATAACATCTCGCAACATATGTAATATTCAACTCAAGCACTTCTGTGATGATGTTAAAGACTTAGTAGCATATCGTCAATGCTAAACAAAGCTACAAACTATCCACCCAAGTAGAACAATACAATGTTATTCTATCTCAAGCTAACTTGGACAAACATGCTCCAGTTAAGTTAAAAGATCTGTCATTCTTCACCACAGCTCTCCATGGTACACCAACGCAATTAGAGCTGCTAAGAAGATACGACGGCAGCTTGAATATAAAATGAGGCGTACACATTTGGAAATTGACCCGCCAACTCTATTGCAAGCAAAAGAATTCAGTAATCCATCAAATCGAACATAGCTAAATCCAGCTAATATAACGAGTGTTTATGACCACAGAAAAGACCATGAAGCAGATTTTCCGATTAACCGACAAACTTCTCCATAAGAATAAGAGTTTCGCCTCTCTCCAGCACGAGTCTTCTTATCGATCTTGCCCATGAGTTCAGTATTTTCTTTACCGACAAGATCCAGCGAATCCGGTGATGGTCTGGAGACCGTTCATACACATGAGTCTTGGTTATAGCCCCGATAGGTGCCGCACCGTCGGAACTTTGAAGCGCATTTGATGATGTGTGACCGTTTCTAATAAAACATTCATTCTCGCCAAGTCACCTCCTAAGATGTGCAACTTGGACCATTCCAGCTAAGCTTTCTAAAAAATGTGAAAACACATCCCCTGCTATGACATCAATAATCAACAACTCTCTGAAATCCGGAAATGTGCCTCCCCATTAGCAAGATAGCTTCAAATCCAGCCAGTCCTCAAAAAGCTGTCTTGAATCTATCGGAATGAGCAATTATCGCCCACCTCAAACTTGAGTTTCTTAGTAAAACTCTAGAACGCATAGTTGGACAACACCGATTGTTATTACTCCTACCTGACAACAACCTTTCAGATAAATACCAGTCGGCGTAATGTCAGCACCATAGTGTTGAAACAGCGCTATCCTGAAGGTACAGACGATTTACTTTTTAGCCATGAACCATGGTAAAATATCCCTCGAAAAGTGCTGTTGGATCTGTCCGCAGCTCTTGATACCTGGATCATAATGTACTCCTCAATCGTCTGGAAACTTACTTTGGTATCACTGAAGTGTACTTGACTGGTTTCACTTCAGGTCTCAGCGATAGAACCTGCTTCACATTAACGGAGGCAGCTCTCTCTAACTCAAACTTCACCTTACAGGCGCGGAGTTCTGTATGGCTCTGCACTCGGGCCCATACTTTTCTCCATGTATAACACGCCTATTGGTAATATCATCAGAAGACATTGCTCTACTACCACTGCTACGCTGGAAGATATACAATTATATCTAGCTGTTGACCCCTATCAAATAGATGCTAACAAAGCTATACAACGCATGGAAGCCTGCACAGATGAGGTACGCCTATGGATGACAAATACTCCTAAAACTCAATGACGCTAAATCAGAATTTCTGATTGTAGGATCCAAACAACAGCGGTCCAAAATAAACATCCCTAGTCTATGGATTGGTGAAATTATCATATCCCCATCTGAAAAGATAAGAAATCTTGGAATCATCATGGATTCTGAACTTAAAATGAATAATCACATCTCGAGCTGTTTCGCAAGCAGCTTGTATATTTCTTCGTAACATCAGACTTATTCGCAAGGCTATAAATACACAGACTGCAGAACTACTTCATTCACCTTTGTCATTTCCAGGCTGGACATGTGTAACTCCCTCCTGTATGGTGTTAACAAATCTCAGTTTCACTCGTCTTCAACGTTTGCAAAACATGGCTGCACGACTGGTTACTCTAACTCGCAAACGATCACACATCACCCCTATCCTCAGGCAACTCCACTGGTTACCAGTGGAACAAAGGATAGTTTTCAAACTCGGTCTCCTGGTCTATAAATCATTGTCGTTACGGCGCCATTCTGGACATCTCAGATCTTGTCACCGCAACACACTCCATCACGCAGCGATCTACGATCTGGTTGGATCAAAGTCTTCCGGTAGAACACACAGCTAAGAACTCATGGGGGAGCACGTTCTTTCCTTGTTACTGCAGGAAAAGTGTGAAGCAGTTTTCTGTACCACATACTGAAAGTTTATTAATACATCATTATTTAAAACCGTTCTCAAAACTCATCTGTTTCAAGCCAATATAGACTAATAATTTTCTATATATTTGTTGCCTTTTTTTCTCTTGTTCTTTTGTATCACGAGCGAGTTACGAGCGCTTTTGGATACCGGATAACATTATATAAGACTCCATTATTATTATTATTATTATTACATTAAAAGCGGTTTGTTCAAACCCTATTATTATTACACTACTGGCGTCCTCATTCTATGAAACACCCGACTTTGAATGTACGGGCGGCCTCAAATTATGCTAATTAGGCTAAATGCTGGCTTCTGATTGGTCAATCGAAGTTAAAAGGGCGGAGTTACTACTACCTATTCAGACGGGCATCACTACCAGAATACCATACGGCCACAATATCGCTGTTGCCTCACGTAACGCACTTACATTAGCATACACATGCGAACAAAGAAAAGATGATATCATATTTGTCCATGTTCATGGTTGTAATAACAGTGAAATATCTGAACATTAATCTCAAAGAAATTATGCTGTTTCGGGCCAAACAGGACATTTAAATTTAACATATCTCTAATGCAAAATTGATGTCTTTTGAAGCAGAAATTGATATGTTATAATATTGTAAATTTTGGATAATTTAAAAATATGATTGTTACGTCATCAATGATAATTTCATTGAACCGGAAAATTAATGCGAACACCTTTGTGTTTGTCCTAACAAAACACTTGAGCTCTAGTTTTTTAAATTGTAATTGCCTTCTCTTTCATGACTTTCACTCAGCATTAAGCGTAGCTTTCAGATGTTGGTGTTTGATATATATGAATTAAAGAAACGAAGTCCGAGAGTCTTGTCATTAGCCCAGAAGAGTCATTATTTGATTTCTAATCACTCATTTAAATGAAACATGTTACTTAGAGCTGAAAGTAGACTGTTGAATGAAAATCTTGCAATGCAATTTCTAACAGTCACTCTTCAGCTCACAAATTGAAAGTATTTTTCATTAAATGAGTAGATTAGAATCAAAATGGTTTGTCTTCTGTTTGAAAACTTGACAAGACCTCGGACTTGCGTTTCTTTTGCTGTCCTCAGACTTATGTTTCTTTTGCTGTTCTAGTATATTTCTTGATTAAAAGTGCAAACAAACTCGTAGAAACAACATCATAAATGTTGTAGGTTATACCTTTCCACCAAATAAAAAGTGCTGGATATAACTTCTCAATGAGAACTTTTATTTTTGACAGCATATTTATTATATTTATTAATTTTTCAATCAAACTAAACTGAACTGCTAAACTGTAACATTAATAAGGATGTGATACATGACATCACTAGTTTAATTGTACAGCGCCCTCTGTCTAACTCGTGGCAAGGGCAAAGCTGAATTATTATAAGACATTCATCATAAAATAGTCTGTTTTATGGATTTTGGCAAAATTTCTTAATTTTTATGATCAAATATTAAACCATTTCACTCACAAAACTTAATTCATTCTAAAATATGCCTAAAATGGATGATTTCAATAGAGGGCGCTTCAAATGAAAAGCGTGTAGTTTTCGCGTTGGTGACCAGAAACATGTTTCACCTTAGGTAATTGGTAAAGCTTGCTACACTGGCTGCTGCCCTAGTATACGTTTGTGCTTATGTTTCTAGTATTTCTTGTCGAGTATATGACGTCAGGAACATTCATGTCTCTGGTCTTGGACGCCAAAGCTATGCCCTGGTGTTACATGGTTTATTTGCGCGCCAGACTAAGACACGAAAACATTTTTAAAACAAACCACAAAATATTAAGCTTAATTAAGTAAACATATCACACCATTAAGTAACAGGAATAAACCTTAGAAAGGTGTATTTGCAGATTTAGACAGTTGTTACAGGTTATGATTTTTTCCCTGAATTTAACTGGGAACGATTAAGTTATAATGACAACACATAATACACAGAAGTTTAATCAGCTATATGCCGTTTTAATTTTTAAAGGGACGGTATCGTTACGATCAACAGGGCATGGAAGGAGTACTTAGTTTTAGATTAACTCAGCGACTGAAAATGAATATTAACCAACATGATAAGGTCACATTATCGTTGATGTTGCATAAATGAGCCAGTAATTTTCAGTCATCTTTAAACTAGGACACTGATTCCATTTCCATTCGAAAGTCTGCTCTGATCGTGACGATACTGTCCATTTAACTAGCTATCTTAACTATTTTGACTGAAATTCGCCTGAGCCGTCCATTTAATTTTTTGAGGGGTCCAAGTTCTGAGCAGGGCTAGAGGGCAACGTAATAGCTGGTGAGGTACGCCATTAGTAAGGACAAAACTTCTGAATGTCCCTGTAGTTTCAATCTGAAGTTTAGGTAAAATTCACTTTTAAAATGTATGAGATCAACTGTTTATAGAATTGACTGATTTATACGATGCGCAACGACCTGTCAATCAAACAGCATGGAGAGTAATCAATAGCAGCCTTGGACCAAGGCCGTTTTCGTAGTGCACACTTTTCACAACGGTACCGTACCCCGTCGACGCGTCCCGTACCGATTTCGGTCCGAGAAATTCAGCGCGCATACCCGCTGTCCCCGATAACTGAGAGTCGTGGATACGTGAGCAGTAGGCCCACATTAAGACCTCCTACACGTTCGAACTGAATCGAACTGGAATCAACAGAATTGATCCTTCTGTTATCGAGACTTTAGGCTAAAAGCTCTCCGGATCTCTGGTCTTCCGCGCGTCGCCCTTCAGACCAGCTCATATCGGCATTTTTTAGTTTTCATTTTTGCTATAAAACGATGTCCAATTGCAGCCAAAATTGCTGGATCGATTAGAATTCTGCCGTGCTGTGCTTTAAACGACTTTTTCACATTGAAGCCAATCATACTTTGTGTATGGGAATGGGTATCTGGTTCCAGTCAACCACGTATACAATGGTAACATGTTTTGGAAGCCGACCTATGACCGTAGAAACCGGAGATGCGCTTTTGCACACTATATATATATAGGATTCGAAACATTTTTAAAACCAAAAACTGGTTAATAATTAAATTTATTGGGCTAGCTTTAATTAATGGTAGAATTTGTCGTCGCAAAAATTTCTAGGGGATGTTATAAAATTCAGTTAGATATTTAGCACGAGAAAAATAGCAACAAATTGTTTTAAAATTCGTTTCGTACACTATTTATAAAGGTGACGGCACGACGCGACACCACGACGCGACGGGCGACGGCACGCCACCTTTATTAAGCTAATAGCGAAATGGGCAACACAGTGGCCAGGTGGGACCAAAGTGCCGCCAAAAATAAATTGTCAATTGTTTTAAAGGTATTATTACACCCCAGTGATATGGCTTTTCGGATCCCACATATGTCAATGGATGCGTTTTAAAATGATTTATTACGTCATCAAAATGCGTTGATTTCTGATTGGACCGCTGATAATTCAAGCTTTTAGCCTCAATTATAAGCGTTTTTGCTCGTTTTAAATTACACTCAATCGAGTGTATGTGTTACGGCTTATTGTAAATTATTTTAAGGATAACATATTTTGTTAAATAAGTTTGTGATTTACATCTATTATAATAATTATTGGTGGTAATGTTTGGAAAAAATGTTTCTAAAAGTATCCTTACTTCTCTTTGGAATCAACATAGCTATCCATTAAACAACCAACCAGTTTCTAGCGCTTTATTATGTGTCATTATCCGAGAAAATAATAATGAAATGCATTCAGATGTTTCGTATTCATTCGTATGTTGATATGTTTTTGTTTACGGAGGAGCAGCAATTAAATTTGGACATAATTTCACTTATTTTACTAATTTGATAGCACATGAGACAACAATATTTCATACCATGATCAATTTAACACAAAAAAGTTTCATGTAAATCTGTGTGATCATTTTTGTTTTGCAAATTTCCTCCAATAGTGTAGGGGCTTACTGAAAAATAATACTTTTTAGATACGTCATGATTTGCCACTATCAAGCCACAATTTTAACTGCACAATCGTTTATCATGACTATTGCATCTCGCAAGACTTCTTTTGTTTACATAAAGCGCGGAGTTATAAAAAGGTTAAAATTTGTTTGGATGGGGTTTACAAAATAGCTACAAAATCACAGGTCGCATGTGGTCGTCAGCTAATTTTGGTATCAAAATGTTGCTGAAAGGTTAAACTTCAGGGAAAAATGATAATTTTAGGCTGAAATTAAAAAACAAGCTTTCATATTTAAAAAAAAAAAATTGAACCAAATTCTTGGTTTTGCTGCCAAGGATGAAAATAAAAAGCTAATTTACAAATCAGACTTAATTCTTGATAAAATATAGACCATGACTTCTTTTGTTTACTTAATAGCGGAAACCGCAAGGAATAATTAAGTCCTGTCATTTTCAAAGCGCGGCAGCGCACTGAAAAAGGGCAAATTTGTTGGGATGGGATTTCTACAAAAAATAACCACAAAAATCATGATCGCAGGTGGTCTGCAGCTAATTTTTGTATCAATATGTTGTTGAAAGGTTATAGCTTCAGGAAAAATAATGAGAATTTAGGCGGAATCGGCGGAATTTGGTAGGTTCCACCATAGCCGACCAAACAAGCTATATTTTATAATACCCTTTAAACCAAATTTCGTAGTTTTGTTTGATGAAACTCAGAAAGGTACTTATACAATCAACTTAATTCTTGACAAAATATAGACCATGCACTGGGTTCCCTTCAATTCTATATGCGATGATAGCTTCTGTCAAATCCCACAATGGCAATTTTAAATTATTACCGGCTTTTATCACAAATTTTTTCACTTTTTTTTTTGAGATCAAAGTGGTCTCAATACGGTCATTAAATATTAATTGGAGTTTAATTTTGTTTTATAAAATAGTTGTAGGGAGCTACCAACCAGCGTCAAAGTTCGCATCGGGGAAAGTGCATATGGCTGCACGGCCAGGATCTGGCGTAATTCACGCGCGCCTCTAGCTCAAAGCGTGACGTCAGATCTTCAGGCTTATCCTAGTTATACGCCATCCCCGCGCCAGTCGTAAATAATAAATAATAATAACAATAATAATGTGGACTTCATATAGCGCACCGTATCCACCCAAACTGGTGCTCAAGGCGCATTTATATTATTACCCCGCTCTACTCACTGTGCTCGGCATAAATCATTCTCCTGAAACTATCTCAGCCCCCTTGGGGAGTATATATTACGTCTCAATTGCTGCCATTACAGCAACATATAGGGCTAATAAATCAAACACAACAACCAATCTCTCGCCCTCACAGGTAAAATTCCATTTACCCCAATTGGGTGGGAGAAGCAATTATGGTAAAGCGTCTTGCTCAAGGACACAAGGCACCCATGGTCGCGGTTGGGATTCGAACCCATTACCTGGACGACTCAGCTTTCATCAGAACACAAAATCAGATGCATTAAACTGCTCGACCATTACGGCACCCCATAAATCACCGCACCGTAGCTGGCGCTATACAATTCTTGACGGATTCCAGATCTCGGGAAGCAGTTTGACGTTCGTGGGCATGGCGAATGGTGCCCGGCAGCGGCGGTTGGTTTATCGAATCGCAGCGAATCAGCGCTCGCAAGGGTAAAATCACGAGCAACATCTTGCACCAAGACTAATATGTCGGCTGGACAACTTATTTATCGTGAATCAGTAACTACCGTAAATGTGTTACTACTCGTAAAATGCGTTACTACCGCGCGGCGGGACGATTTTACCTGAGTAGTATACCACAGCGTATACCACAGCGGTATACTCCACTATGCTGCCACTTTGGTGTAGGCTATGTATTTGTACATACAGTATACATTCATGCATTGTATTTGTACACTGTGGTGATTCTAAAATCCATGTACACGTGTCGGCTGGACAACTTACGAATCGTGGAATCAGTAGGTACCCGTGAATGTGTTACTATTACTCATGAGTACTTTTGCGGTAATCGTGGCGGGACGATTACTCGAATAGTTAAATGCGCGAGTGACGAGTAATGAGTAGGCCTACGATTAGTAATTACTACCGCGAGTACTTCGAGTAATCGCACCACTACCCTCCAGCACCAATTATGTACCCCATGAATATACTGATATGGATCCGTGCACCGGGTGTGTGCAATGTGCACGTAATGGGGAGTTCGGAAAGCTATTATGGGGCAAAATTATGCAACAAAATCATTCCTGACGCACCCCTTGGTCAAGGCTGCTAGACCAATAGGGAAAGCTTTTCTCACGAAATTCATTGCTAACTTAATTCATTGGGCTCCATGGACAAAATCTCCATTTTCAAGGGCTTATGAAGGTTTGATTCCACATAAATCTAATACAGACAAAAGAAGTTGCTTCCAACAAGTTTAAAATGTAGGCTCACGTCACGTGAGTCAAAACAGATAATAAAACAGCCAAATCAAGTAATTATTGGAAAATAAGTTGGTGTTGCACGTACGTAAAATAGTGTATGCAGGCTCATAATCTGCCTGGAGTCATTACTATGGCGTGGTAGCGTGGCTTTACGGTTTCAGGCTTATTCATAACATGTCCGCCAATAAGAATACACAGCGAAATTTACGAATGGCAATTAAGATTGTACAATACAATAGATTTTAATATTTCTAATTCAACTAATCTAAACATAGAAATGTTCTATTTAGAGAGAGAGCCATGTTTATATGTTAGTTTGTCAAATGCAATATCATAAAAGTGCTGAGATCTTGCCATTTTCCAGCAGTTTCCAAACAATAGTAATTAAACAAAGCTGTCTCAATAAAATCATTGACTAACAACGTATGCATTTTGGTAAAATTCTGTCATAACTGGAATTCAAACTCTGAAGGGCAGATAAAAACTCAATTTTACTTGGATAAATCTGAGCATGGGATCAGTGGGATAATTTAAACAAAACGGTACTTCCTTTGCACTTCTTTTCTCCTAAATGTATGTTACTCCAATTTATCTGAATACATGTTCAGGTATAGGTTTAACACCATTTAACTTGGATATTAGATTCTATAATAAGATGTTGTACATATGCTGATGATTTTCATACAGTATTTTACATACACATGCTGCTGATGGGGACATGTATCACTGATCTCTGTACTAATTGGATTGGAAATGAGCGCTGATTGACTGAAGCTAGTCTGTTAGCCATCTTTGTTTCCCCAAGAAGCTATAGTTAAGTGTAATTAATAATTGATTTCAAAGTAGTTTCAAACGACGGCATATGCTAAGCTGTTATACATTAGCATAATAAAAAATGGCTTTACATTCTGCAGGTATAATTAGAGCCATTGAACTTCGGATCGACACTCATTGTTGACCGTTGACAATGGCCGGCCATTGTCATGTTGAACAACAAAATCAAGTTGGATCTGGTCCCGTTTTGATCATACATCATGATCATATCAACGATAAAGGCAGGCACCGGGCAAGTACCCATCAAGGGATTCCCATTGATGTACCATGCACCGAAGTTGTGACATCACGCTTCGAGGCTCGCGAAACTGAGATCCGTTATTTGGCGTCTTTTCGTGAGCCTCGAAGTGTGACGTCAGATCTTCGGGCTATCAATCAAGTCAGTATAGAGATCTTAATGTAATTAGGTACTCTAGAGGGCGCTGCTGTTGTTACCATTTGGGGATGGCAAGACTGCTTTGCAGAATGTTTTCCTTATGAAGGACTTAATGATGTCAAAGAGCAACGTAGCTACTGCAGCAGAGGCTCAGGAAAGATAATTCCTGATGTAGAGGCCGATCAGCTGCCGGAGATTACCAAGAAGACTTGAAACTTTGAAGAAAAATTATTACATGAAAATTTAAAAAGGGCAGTCTAAGGACTTTTGTAGTGCATCGTCAAACTTGTTAATGGTTTCGTTTTATTCAATTAATGGGACAACTCTTAAACACAGAACAGGGGAAATGACCCTACTAACGATTTCAACAAGCACGAACAAGTACACGTAATTTATTATAAAGCACACTCAAATTTCCTCTATAATTATCTTTTTATTCTGATAATTTCCATTCAATTATTTGTCCGGAGAATAAACTCTGGCTTTTTCCAATCACCGACCACGCTGACACGTTATTCAAACACCCTGTCTGAGCATTATTTTATCGATGCACACGTTAACTACGCCAACAAACAACTAACTGCTTGCTAGATTGCGAGGTGCTGCACATTGTGCGTGCGGCGGGAAAATACATGCGTTACACAAATGCACACAATACATCCCATGTCGTGCGGACCCAGGTCAGTAATCTGTGCCCACCAGACGGCTATTTTCTGCTGTTACATTGTGTACTACAAAACTGTCAGAAACCAACTTAACTTTTTGTAATATCAATACACTGCAAGAGATACGAACTGGAATACAAATAATATGACAGGTGTCCAAACGAAAAGTACATGATACATTAAAGGGAAATTTTACAACTTTATGCACTGGGGCGCTCTTTGAGTTTGGCAATCACAATTGCATCAAAATGAAGAAAACTTCAAATTCAAATAATTTAGTATCAATGTCTATTTATACACTCTGAATAATTTCAGTTGATATTTATACATTTCATTTGAAGGACGATACATGTGGTCTATGTCAGTAATAAATCTGATCTCGACCCAGTATAGACTAAAATATTATATGAGGTACAAAAATAAACTGAATAGAGTCTTTTTGACGGATACCTATTAAATGGGCGAGAGTTTTGACCAATACATGTCTGGTTATGTGGTGGTCTTTTCTTTAATAATAATCTTCTGGGGGCGCCCTCAATAGTTAATATCAAGAGAGATAAATCCCTGGACTGGACCGTGTAGAGTAGGCGTGACTCCTTGATGGACTGGTAGTTCAGTTCTTCGAAATAAACACGAAGTCGGACGAGGTTTTTCCTACAACAAAATAAATTGTGGATATGAAGTTCACTTTGAGTTTTTGAGGGATCGTGTGTAGGTGTAAAAAGATTTGGGTTTAAAATTCAAGAACACGAGATTAATTATTGAGCCTCAACTCATTTAAAAAGTTGTCAATTCAGTTAGTTATCAATCATAGCGATTTACTACTGACCTGGTTGATTCATCTGTTTTGAGGTCTTGGCTGCAAATGCACTATCTGGATTTTTCAGAAAGACGCCTTTTGAAGATGTTCCTGTTTGCCGAAAAATAACATGACATAATTATCATAAGTGGTTGGTGTATATTCATACTGCGCGATTCTGTTATTTGTATCACTTCATAACATTTATTAATACATTTATTATTTCAGCTGAGCATACAAGTGTTAAGCTTTTCCATAGATAATACTGTATTTCGAGTGTAGCACATACGGACAACAAAAAATCCACAGGCGGCTCATATATGGAAAATCTCAAACCTCTGTCCTCCAGTTACTGGTGCAGACTCTTGCCCGAGTCGCTTGTGGATTATTCTCCCCACTGATACTTGAAAGCACTGCATAAGCTTTCAGCACACTCTGGCAACTCTCTGCCGCGGTGCAAATGCACTTCAAGCTCAGAGTTCGGGCCTTTCTGCAGCGCCTTTTATGACACAGATTACAAGTGAGTATTACCGTTAACAATAGGGGTTCTTATGTCGTCAGGTGTTTTCTAAGACCCAGAATAAAACTGAAACCAGTTTTTGGATTCCTTTAGAGGGTCTACATGATTTACATGCTTATTACATTCCCCTCTTTGGCAGCCATTTTGAAAATGGCGGGAAAATATATACTTTTGTCCATAACTCCAAAAATATATGGCTATAGTTTATATTTTAGGTATGTTTTCACTATTTTATGTGGTCAGATCTCCCCCAACAAATCAATGGACAATTGAGAAAAATTCGTTGTTAGGTACAAAACTGAGGCCACGCCCATTTTAGATGATATGTTATGCCTCTTTATGCTTATAGCTTAGTATATAGGCTTACATTTTATCACTATTTTATGGGTCAGGGATTCCAAAAAGATCAGTGACAATTGAGAAAAATTCATTGTTAGGTACAAAACTGAGGCCACGCCCATTTTAGATGATATGTTATGCCTCTTTATGCTTATAGCTTAGTATATAGGCTATAGTATAGGTTACATTTTATCACTATTTTATGGGTTGGGGATTCCAAAAAGATCAATGACAATTGAGAAAATTTCATTGTTAGGTACCACACTGAGGCCACGCCCATTTTAGATAATGTGCCACGCCCCTTAATGCTTTTTTATAGCTTAGTATATAGACTGAAGTTTATCTTATGGGTCAGGGATTCCAAAAAGATCACTGACAATTGAGAAAAATTCATTGTTGGGTACAAAACTGAGGCTCCGCCCATTTTAGATGATATGCTACGCCTCTTAATATCTTCCCAATTTTGAATATTCGTTTAAACTCTGGCAACTGATGACTGACCCAAGTGTGACCATATTTGAACTCTATATTCCCTGATGAGTTCCACAGTGTAATTGAGGGAAGGCGATTGAGCAACACCCAGTGGTTTTTCTATATCACCCTTAAAGCCCCCAACTATTCGGGGCCAAAATCGCGTAGTTAATACTATTTCCAGGCAGTGAGGATTTTCCTCTTTAATGATATTATAAATTTATTGGGTTCTAGTGGACTTTAGTCAATGAAGAAGTGAAACGGGGAAAGTTTGTTGTTACTATTAAGATATTCAACAGAATAGGGCAAGGGAGACTTCCCTCCCTTAGAAAAGGTCCATACTTTGAACTATTTTAAAGATACGCTAACCAGTGTATTTCCTCAATAAGTCTTCAACAAAAATTTTCAAAACATTTCTTTAAAATGTAGCAAATATTTCCCCAACATTTTTCGAATTGGTTTTTTCGTCACAATAATGTTTTCTTTTTTATTTTCTTTCAAACCAAAAATGATTTTATTTATTTATTTATTACGACGACATTTATCTCTTTATGGACGTGTGTTCCTTCGGAGTCTCCGAGTAAGTTCTTTAATATTTACTTTTTGACCTCTTTAGGTCCTTGTTTCCTTATTATTATATTTAGTATATGATATAGGTTCAGCTAGACCAAGCTCACTGTATATAATTTTTGTCATTTGCTTGCTTTTTTTAGGTCCATTTTTTTCGGCCTGTACTGGTGGCGTTTTGTACTGAACTGGCCACCATGGCACACTCCAGGCAGAACCAACACCACGTAACGTTAGCATCGTCTGGTGCAATTCTCAACCCATTGTTCCTGATGACGAGCCGTTTATAGGGTGTCACCAGGAACAATGGCTTTGCTTTCAAGGCCTTAGATAACGTATCTACTGAATCCTATCTTGACAAATTCCGTGAAACCATGCCTGAAAAAGCACATTGTCTCTGCCATGTCGTATTTCTAACCAATCGCATTGTTTTGTACGTGAGTTCCATGGAGGAGGTAGAAGACGCCATTGTCTGTGGTTTGGACATACGGTGACTCTCTTCTTGGAACTCACCCTCTCATTCAACCTCCCTACCACTCGCCTTACGTTATTTAATGTCTACCCTGAGATTCCCCAATTATGTTCTTTCTCCACAATATTTCCCAAGTTTCTGTAAAGTAGTGTCCGCTGTCAAACCCATACATCTTAGATTAAAAACAAACAGCTGTCCCAATATAATGTCTTCTTCCAGCCGACAGGTTCAGATCATCCTTAAGCTCCAATATCACCCTCCCAGACTATATCAATTTTCTCATTCTGCGTGTCAATTATCGAGTGTTTTATTCATTGAGTAGTTTGGTTC
>CM055824.1:2838744-2860626 GCA_029582265.1 Zoroaster sp. YZ-2022
TTTCATTGTACACCGAGAAAAATTTAAATTTAAAAAAGAACGGAAAGAAACAAAATAGATGTCAGTTAATATTATAATTATGCTTTCACTGGACGCGATATTTAATTTTGTCGGCAGATAAGTGTAGTCATAATTCACCAATTGCATTCGTATGCTGACAATTTATTTTAAATTAACTTTTTAACAACGAAAATCTGTCCTAATTGTAATAGTGTTGAGTGAGGTTTGCTTCTGCAGTATTTTGTAATAAAAGAAAAAGAAAAACCTTTAAAATACACATAAATCTGGGTACGAGTGGAATCACACTTAGTCCACGTGAATTCAAGGCAAGTGTATTACCACCACACTTTCAAGGAACTATGTCCCTGTAGCTGTGCGCACGTTGAATTGAACAGCGCCACCAAGCGATTATATTTTCATTTATCATCATGGCAGACATTAAAAGAAGACTCCTGAAACTGAGAAGAAAACAGAAAAGGAAGACGGCAAAATGGCAAGAAAATCGAAGAAGATAAAGACGCAGACTTGGTAAGATAAATGGGAACATTGGATGGAAATTGGTGTTGGTTTTATCAAGGTTGTCTGAATATGCTGTGTTTTTAGAGCTTTGTTTTTGGTGAGGTCGTGGGTTGTTGTTGTAGATTAACCCTCCACACATAGAGGCCACTCCAAGCCACTGAATGTCCAATGTGTTGTGCACACAGTGTTTTTGCATATAAGCCACACTGACCCTTTGAAGTAATCTTCAATGTACATACATGCATACAAAGACACATGTACACCACATTTGACCTTGTTCACTATATCCTATATGTTTGTGTACAATACTTATATGCTGATGGACTGTTGTACTGTACATGTACATGTATGTGTTGTTATAATACTTGCTGAGGGACTGCCCTATATGTCTTGTACACACAGTACTTAGTTGCTGGAGGAATGCCAATACTTAGTTGCTGAGGGACTGCCCCTGTATATCTTGTACACAGTACTTAGTTGCTGGAGGAATGCCAATACTTAGTTTGCTGAGGGGACTGCCTATATGTCTTGTGCACAATACTTAGTTACTGGAGGAATGCCAATACTTGGTTGCTAGGGGACTGCCTATATGCTCTTGCCCACAATACTTAGTTGCTGGAGGGAATGCCAATGCTTGGTTGCTGAGGGACGTGCCTATATGTCTTGTGTACAGTACTTGGTTGCTGGAGGAATGCCAATACTTGGTTGCTGAGGGACTGCCTATATGTCTTGTGTACAGTACTTAGTTGCTGGAGGGAATGCCAATACTTAGTTGCTGAGGGACTGCCTATATGTCTTGTGTACAGTACTTGGTTGCTGGAGGAATATGAGCCAATACTTAGTTGCTGAGGGACTGCCTACTATGTCTTGTGTACAGTACTTGGTTGCTGGAGGGAATGCCAATACTTAGTTGCTGAGAGGACTGCTATATATTTATGTACAATACTTTGTTTATTTATGTAATACATATTTTTTTGGTGGACTCAGATGTACATTTACCATCATTGACATTGAGGTCTTTCTCTCTGGTAGTTTTCCATCATCACTGTCCTTTTTTTCTTTTTTTTTTTTTTTTTTCCTTTTATTTTCAATATACGATATTTTGTTGTTAGTTTACTTTTCTTTTTTGTTAACTTCTTTTGGGTTATTCACCATGATAACTTTTTTTATTTAACTTTTTTGTCTTTTTCATTGACTTCTTTTGGGGATTTTCTTTTATTTCCTTTTATTTATTGAGTTGGTACATGTCTAGCTTCTTATTTCTGGTGTGAGAAGGAAGCTTGGCTAATCTGGCATTCTGAAGGAGAGGGCATTGCTGGTCGGGGAGGACTTGTCAAGTTGTGGGTCAACATCCACCCCTCTGCTGAGTGGAAAGGCAATAAAGCAGTGGCCCCTTGCAGAAGATGTATATTGCAGGACATGCATCCATACCTGGTGATCTTGTGTTCTATGCTTCTTGCCGGGCGTTTTAATGCCCAGCCGGTGGCAGTGGATGCACCATCACTGCGCATATAGACAGCATTCGAACCAGTTGATGTTTCGGTCCATTCTGCAGTGGCACAGAGTTGTGACGAGGGCTGGTAGACTGGTGTTCCCTCGGCAAATCCTGCAATAAGTGCGTTGGCCACCTCAACTACAAACAATCTGTGACAGAGTTGTCTGCCAGACTCCTGCTGAGTTGTTTTGTAGCAGAGCCAGGCATTTACTGGCTGAAACGCATCAATTAGAAAGTAAAGTAGTTTTCTCCACCACTTCATGGACTGCCTGCTGCCGAATTGGGTATGATCGATATTGGTCATGCCGATCAACGCCAGCCCATATGTTTTGTGTACTTGCTACGGCGAGGGGGCTCGGATGTACTTCTTGTGGCCTCCTCTCCCTGTCCCTTGGCGTTTCTTTGAAGGAAGTCGGATGTTTTATCCCTGTATGGTGACAGGAAGAGAGGAGGGACACCACGCTTTGTATCTTTCCACAAGGCAGCGGCAGTGACTTTGTCTTTTTGTACTTGTGTACATGGTTCCTCTAGGGCCTTCCTGAGTTCCAGCACTTTTGTATGACGTGGGGTTGATCCTTGGGTTGACACTAAAGTCATCAGGAAGGCCCTATAGAGGCAACGCAGACTGCCCCACATAAAGGTACGTTTTTCTCTCTAGCAGTTCAGTGGCCAGCGCAAATGAGGTATATGAAGCTTGTCGTAATACAATTCATGATAGCAGTCAAGAAAGGGCTGCATCATCTTCATTGAGATTGCTTTCATTTTCTGCCCAGACTTCGGGAATGCACCATCATGTTCAACAAATAACCAGAAGCAGACTCACATACCGCATAAATTTTGAAACCCATTTAATAGGTTTCAGTGGCATGAGAGAATCGCTTCACCTTTGCCTTGGTGCCTTGTATTTGACCATGGCTTCATCGAGGTGCAAGCTGTTTGCTGGATTCCAGTTAGCCGAGGCAGTTTGAAAGTACAGTGTCCCAGACAACCTGGAGTGGATAGAGGTGGATTAGTTACGCATGTACTCCCAGCGTTGTTGGTGGCTGTTTATTCGATGGGGGCCTTTGGTTGGATTTGAGCAGGACAGAGAGTTCAGCAAGCAATACCAAACCTTCCCTTGTCATGGTGGCAGCTACTCTTGGGTTCCTCAGAGATGGGTCAGTTGATTCCAGTCATCCTACGTAATTGCTGTTTCGATGGACACCCTGTACCATCCTGATGATGCCTACCCAGGCCCTAATTTCTTGTTAACTGTTGTTGGCTTGGTAAACCGAGGATTGCCTCTCCCAGCAATGTTAGTGTACCTTGCAATCTTCGGAAACAGCATCAGTGGAAAAATGCCAAGAGTACACTGAGGTGGGATGTTGTTCAGGGAGGATCCATTGTATCGGCCCTTCAGGTGTTTTCCCCGGAATTTATGGACGTGAGATTTCTTTAGATTTGGGACCACCAAACCTGTCAGCTGGATAGATTGGTTCATCTCGGGATGGTGGGTCTGGATGGAGTCATCCGTTCCAGGCTTCTAACAGTGCTCCGGCGGCGCCCTCTGGTTGGTTGGGATGGTGGCTCATCAGAACCCGGACTCAGACTCGTCAGACTCTGAAAAGAAAATATCAGATGGAGGGCTGAAGAACTTGAGTGCATCTCATCATCATCATCATCTTCTTCACTTATGGCTGACAGGGTGTGTAGTCATTGCTATCATCATCATCATCATCGTCATCATCCTGTTCCTCCTCCCATCTCTGCTTTCTCCATCTGCTTCCTCTTATCCATCCACTCCTTCTCCCCTAAATCTCTCTTCCTTCTCCCCTCCGTCTCCTCCTCCTCCTCCCTCTGTCTCTCCTCCTCTGAATTTCTCCTCCTGTCTTCCTCTCCTCTTCCATGCTGTCTTCTCTCCTGCTTTCTCTTCTTTTTCCTGTCTCAGCTTTTCTTTGTTCTTGTCTTCTAAGCATTTCTTTCCTCAAAACTTACGAGCTGTCTTTAATCTTTGCTCTTCCTCCTCCTTTTTCTCTTCCTCCAGTTTTCTTTTTTTTTTTTCTGCAACTTTCTTCTCTGCTTTTCCTGCGCGTCTTTTCTGATCTTCTTGTAGCGCTGTCTCTTCTCTGCTTTTTTCTTCTTTTCCATCTTGATGTCCTCCTCCTCTTCTTCTCTCTGCTCCTGCTTTCTCTTCCTGCCGTCTTCTCTTTTTTCTCGTTTCTTCTCCCGTCGTTTCTCTTCCTCGTCACTGTCGGCTCTCCCCTCATCACCCTTGTCTTCCTCCACATCACCCTTGTCTTCCTCCACATCCACTCCATACTGGTCACCGTCCTCTGCCCGCTCTGGTGCCTCTACTGTCTCCTCATTTTTCTCCCCTGCTGCTGCGCCGTCCTCTGCCCGCTCTGGCCCCTCTACTGCCTCCTCATCTCTCTCTTCTGCACACTTGCATTCCTCTGCCCGCTCTGGCCCTACCTGCTGCCTCCTCATCCTCTCTCCTCCTTTTGCACCGTCCGTCCTCTGCCCGCTCTGGCCCCTCTACTGCCTCCTCATCCTCTCCCTCTGCACACTTGCGCCGTCCTCTGCCCGCTCTGGCCCCTCTACTGCCTCCTCATCTCTCTCCCTCTGCACCGTCCTCTGCCCGCTCTGGCCCCTCTACTGCCTCCTCATCACTCTCCCTCTGCACACCCCGTCACTCTGCCACGCTCTGGCCCCTCCTGCCTCCTCATCCTCTCCTCTGCTGCTGCCGTCCTCTGCCCGCTCTGGCCCTCTGCTGCCTCCTCATCCTCTCCCCTCTGCACCGCCCGTCCTCTGCCCGCTCCCTGGCCCTCTACTGTCTCCTCATCCTCTCCCTCTGCACTTGGTCCTCTGCCCGCTCTGGCCCTCTACTGCCTCCTGCCCATCCCTCTCCTCTGCACTTGTCCTCTGCTTCCACTAGCCCCTTTACTGCCTCTTCCTCCACTCCTTTCTCATTCACTTCCATTTCTCACCCTTATCTTCCTCCTCTACTTCCTCCCAGCCTGCTAAAATAATTATAAAAAGAAAAGTTAGGGTTCTATAACAACAACATAATAAGTTTGTGATAATAACTTTTGTAACATTCAATCATATCAAAATTAAAACATTTTTAATTATAAAGTGTGCTTAAAATATTTACCTTTAGTCTCTCATCACTAGCTGAAAAATTTCCCAAGCCTCGTCCTCCTCATCCGTCCGAACTGCAGAAACTGAACTTCCGACTGCCTCATAGTGCTTTAGAATCAACTCGACTTACAAAACTTTTTCTTTGGGGGTACTGCTTAAAAGCAATGGGCTGTGAAGCTGTCTTGAAGGCCTATATATACCTTTGCTTTCCTTTGTAAAATACTGGCCATTAGTGTGATTTCATAACTTTAAAGTAATATTATATAACCAATATTTAAATAATAATAATAATTTGAATATGAATACATACACAACTTATGATGCCCATATATGGATATTTGCCATATGAAGCTCCTCCCTTTTAAAAATCATACGATACTCATTGAAATAAAGCAAACCAGTAGACTTAAGTTTGGGTTTTTAAATAAAACTACCTATAAAAGTACCTAAAAATTACATGTTAATTCAAGTTTTAGTATTGAAAAAGTATGTAATGTTGTAATGGCAGACAATAAAATTCCTCTGTAAATATTGAATTCACCCATCCCCCAAGTATACATGTAACTAACAGCTGGTTACAATCATATCAAAAAGCTTATCAGCAGGATTTATACTGTACTACAAACTCCCAATAATAAATCACCATCAGCCACTGAGACCAATAAAGCCTTCAAGCCTCCCAGCATCCATTTGCGGGATTTTCAGCAGTTATTTTCTACAAGCACAGACTCTCCGCAGTAACCTACCACCAGCCACTGAGTCTGGGAACAAATTATTATGCCCAGCAATATGTCAATCACAAACCAGTGAAACCATCAGACTTTTGAGGCATTATGTTACTATACAGATTAACTATGTGGAGCCACTGCCTACTAAAGCAATGGCTTGAGAGTGCCTAGAATGTGTTGTTGGACAAATTACCGCACTGATTGTAGGAGGGTTAATGGCACTTTGGCGGTCCATGTGCCCTTTGTGCCAGTCTCGGCTATACAGCAAGAGGTAGCTTGGAGCGAAGAGCAGATAGATTAAACATGATGATACGAGGTAGCCTAGTACATACGACATCATTGCACATGGCCCAAACCTATTGTTGATGTTAAAAAAATCCGGTGTTCCTAAATTTGTTTTGAGGTAAGTACATGTATATGCTAGCAATGGCACAGGAAGGTACTGAAATCTGTGGTCACCAACCATGAGAATGAGTTTTAGAGTGTTGAAATAAATATTTAACTTTATCTTTGTACAGATTGTTGAGAGAAATGACTAATGCAATTTGCTGCCCTGTTTACACCTGCACAATCAGGCCTAGATGACATCAGTACTGTATATTCAAACGGATTGGAGATCAATGAGTGAAAAAAGTAAGTTTTCTCAACCCTGTCTAAGTACACAATGCTTTTCTATGCATGCCTCAAAATATTGCATACTGTACACGAGGTGGGTACGTTGATACCCCAAAATTCCCTGGGACAAAAACACAATGTTCTGACCTTCACACAAACCAAGTGTGCCACATGGTATTTTAATGGATAACTCCTCTTCCTGTACAGTGTGTGCCTCAAAATGTCATGGTTGTGTTATTTTAGGTCAAGTATGGAGTCACACTGATAATAGGAGGGTTAAAAAACTGGGCCACATTTTGAGCATAATACTGCAAACCATTAAAACCCATTTTAATAACTTGGTTAAAATCCTGAATAAATGGTTTGGTAATCAATTGTATGTCTGTTTAAAAGGTATTTGGGTTTTTAGAAGATCTTTTAAATGTAGTGTAGTCATCACTAACAGAGACTTTGCTATTTGGCACACAGATTAGACAAAAGCTGAATGATTTCTTGAAATGCATTTATTTCCTGTTGGCATTCCCAAAATTCTGTTTTGACTTCATATTGATGTAATTTAAATACAGGTGTCGATGAAGATAAACATTAACATGCATGATAGTTTGCTCCTCAAATACTTTTAAAGTCTTACATGACCAAGTCTGAGAGTACCTTGTTATTATAATCTAGCAGGCATTAACTGATGAGATCTGGAATTCAAAAAATCTTCAACTTAAACATTACAGAACCTCCGCATTAATTTTTGAGCCAGCCAAATTTATGCCTCCGTCTTGTTAAACTGTCAAATTTCATCACAGATCCAACGTTGTAAGTTCCGTGAAGCAGACTCAAATGATACAAATTACTACACAATTCCTTTGAACACCAAAGTTATTCAAGAATTATTTTTAAATGAGTTTTCATTTTGTTGTTTTTTTCCTGTGGGATGATTTCCACCTCAAGACGAAGACATTTCCCTGCTGTAACCTACTGATGACCCAGTCTTAAATATGTTTGCTTCATCTTGGGAAACCTACTGCTTAACAGCACATGACCAACAAACAGCGATGAAGGGATCGATCTGCCTAAACAAGCTCAGCACATTCTATTGCAAATTCAAACTTATCAATGCTATACAGTGTAGGTTTCCTTTTTAATTTCATATAGAATAACAAAAACAAAAAATCATGAAATATTCAGCACAGCGTTCACAGACAGTCACTTGGGGGTATTTTTAGATTGCATTGCCAAAATTAGTGGGGTCAAACCACAGTCACACAGAGCTGTGTCTTTGTTGGTGGTTTTGGTTTGACCTCTATTACATCATCCTTGCATTTGTTGAGTGCACTGCACAAAGTCAATGGGTTAAGAGGGCATAAACATTTTGAGTGTCAAACCTATAGGAGGGTTAATGTTAATTCCCAATGCTTTCTCTTTATTGTCAATTATTATTGGTGTTTCCGATAATGAAAAAAATTGTACCATTTTAAACATTTACTTAGTGAAATTTAAGAAGAACTCTCTCTAAATTCAAACAATTACTGATGCTATGCTTTCTATCTTGTTTGCAGAATGATTGCCGTTTCCGATAATGTTGGACCAATTTGTACTTTTACTTGTTGAAATTTTCAGCTTTGTGTAGAATTTAAGAGAACTCTTTTCTAAATTCAAATTATTTGTTTTGGAAATGTACCAATGCTATCTCTATCTTGTTAAAAAACTATTATTTTAAAGTGTTTCCGATAATGTTGTACAAGATTATGTTTTCTTAATTTGTTAAACCCCTCTTATCTTGTATTTCTATTCCCCAGGTAAGTAACCCTCTCTTGAAAAAACATGCTCACGCATGTTTTTTTTCAAGGGGGGTAAAATTTGGGGCAGAAAACCCATCTTTCCCCCTTTTAAAAACCCCATATTTTAACGTTTTCCCCAAAAAGTGTAAAAAACCCCATTGCTTTCCTTTGTACTGAGTCGAAGACAGAATAAAGTTTTTTTTATACAATAAAGTTAATTTTTTTATTTTATATAAAAAAATTAAGTTAATATAATAAAATAAGAAAGAACTTTTAAAGAGATAAACCCCCAAAACAACGGGGAAAGTATTGTTTACAAAAAATAAATGTTGCTGAACTGGGGAAAAAAATAGTTAAAAACAAGTGTAATAAAAATGCATTGTGGAAAAAATTTAAAATGGTATTTGAAACTACAACGGGACAAGATTGCACACTGCAAGATGATCAGTTTTAACATGAATTATATACAAAATTTTTGTTTTTAAAAAAAAATTTAAAAATTTTAGTTGTCCACATGAACTAGCAGGATTTTTATCAAAAACGTATTAAAATTTGACTTTGGAAATACAAGATGATGAACATTTTTGTCTAATTTTTTTTTTTTAAAATGTGAGAATACAACCATGTCAAATCAAAACCAGAAATCAACATGAAACCTTGTTGCTTAATTTCAAAGAAATTCCCCACAACATTCCATACTTTTTTGTTGGTTAACCCCCAATTTAAGAAAATGTTTCAGTATTACTATTAAACATTTAAATTTTAATAAAATTTTCCCCATCCAAGGTTAATCTAAAGCAGGGTTTGGGGCCCCCTTTAAAAAAAAAAGAAGGAATCACCATCTTCACCACAGTCCATGGACTTTTATGATTGTTTTTGGTTACTTTAAAATTTAAAACCCTCACATAAATTTAAACTTAACCCGACGACTTCAAAGGAAACCATCCAACTCTTGTTTTTATATTTTAGTGCAATGGAGGGAATCTATTTTCTTTCACCGCTGTTTTTTCCCTTAAGTTTCCCAAAAGATGCACACAAATGCTTGTTTTTTCCAAGACTGGGGAAGAGGTAGTTAGCTTTATCGCCCAAATTATCTTGGATAAACTTTACGACTTTATCCCCCCCCTTTCTTTGAAAGGAAAATAAATTTAATCTATTGTTTTCCCCGTTGTTTCTCCAAGATTCCAAGAATAGGGTGGTTTAGTCTCCGGTTGCTTTGGAAACATCCGCTCATGTTATTTTTAATGCGGATTGATGATAAAGCAAACCCCCCGCGTCTAAAAAAAAACAGAAATAAAACATAATATTTTCCCACACACAGGCGCCATCAAAAACCACAAATTTTAAAAAATGGGGGGGGGGGGAACCCCATCATTTTAAACATCAAAGAAGATTTAAAGGTAAATGGACATTTTCCACTGGATGAAATTTGGTCTGTGAATTATCAATGCTTCATTAATGAATTCAAGAAACCAACAAAGCTAAAAGGAAGACCTGCCAATTTCTGGTTTTTTTACGGGGAAAGGGGAATAATTTTTTTTTTAAAACAATTACAAATTAAATTAAAAATTTTTTGCCCCAGTTTTTTTGTATTTTTTTTAAAAAAAAATTATTTCCTTACCCAAAAAGGCCCTAAAAATGAAGTCAATTGACTAGCGGGAAACATCAAGTTTAAAAAATTTATTTTTTCAAATTTTGGGCACACTTTACAGGTTTTTGTTTAACCCCCATGTGGAATTTTTGGGAACTACGTATCTAAAAATTCATCAACATGGTAAAAAAATTTTTGTTGGACTTTGAGGGAATTGACAGGCAAATAAAAAGACTAATTTGTATACAAACCCAACCAACAAAACCCCGGGGGAGTTTGAGGGTTTGTACAAAAATCATTTTAAATTCACGGGGCTATACATGTCCCTTACAAATCCAGGGGTTTTTTTGAGGGATTGGGGAGCATGGGGTTAAATTTATTTTTTGATTCACAGAACGAGGATTTTTTTTAAAAGCAGTTTTAAACAAAAAAATAAAACAAAGTGGGTCAGAGTATTTAATAATCCCTTTTAAATTTTGTTTTTTTTGTAACTCAAAAAATTTACTTTTTTAAATATCACCTTTTCCCAAATCTCTTGAAAAGGAAGGACTTGGGGGATTGGGGGTTTTAGGAAACCCTGCCTTCCATGGAAATGTCATCCATGTTTTTTGTGTAAAGGTCAGTGCTTGGGCGTGGGAACGTTTATTGCCCATATGGGGGAGGGTCCTAGCCATGTACATGTTTTCCGATTAAAAACATGTGTGTTGCAGCCTTACATTAAAGGGATTTTTTTAACAAATGGGCCAGGGAGGAGGTTCAGGTTATTGAAAGGGGGCCTAGGGAGTTAGAACTTTCAGGTTATGTGTCAAATGGGTTTTGGGATTTTAAAAAGACAGGTTATGTGGAAAAGGCCCCGGGGTTGGGGAGGTTTCGGTTTGTGTAAGAAAAGGGGCCTGGGGGTTGGGGGATTCGGTTGGAAGAAAAGGGCCCTGGGAATTGGGAAAGGATTCAGGTTATGTACAAGGGGCCAGGTTGGGAAGGATTCAGGTTTGTAAGAAAAGGGGCCAGAGGGGAAAGGGATTCAGGAAGCAAATGGGCCTGGGGTTAGGAAGGATTCGGGGTGGGGGGGCCCCTGGAGTTAGGAAGGTTTCGGTTATTTTAAAAAGGGGCCTAGGGGTTAGGAAAGGATTGGTTATGTAAGCAAATGGGCCTGGGGAGTTAGAAGGATTAGTTATTTTAAGCAAATGGCCTGGGGTTAGGGGATTCAGGTTATGTAACAAAGGGGCCTAGGGGTTAAAAATTCAGGGTAAGAAAGGGGCCTTGGGGTTAGTGATATTAAAATCTTGCAAAAAAAACTTGCCCAAAGGGGTTTCTCTTCTTTCAATTTTAAATCTCCATAAAAACTTATTGTTGTCCCCAATATTCACAATGCTGTTTACACTTACATGGCAAACACTGTATCAAGTACCCTGGGTTTCCCCAAGACAATTCCAACTATGATGTCCCCCCATATTTTGGGAAAATTTCCCTTGGTTGAGATGTTGTCAGCTAGAGTTACAGGTTGCGGGAGTTGAAACCCTTGCTGATGATCATCTAAAAATTATGAAAAAATTTTTTGTTAATAGTTTTTTCAAAAAAATTTTTAATGTTTTTCAGGAATATATACATGTACATGTACATGTAATACAGAAGGAGGGAGAAATTAGCTATTCATTTGGGCTCAAAATGTTTGCCCCTTTAAGCCCATACCATTGGTAAAGATAAATTTACATCATTTGATACCCATCCGAAGAGGATCAATATTAAAACCCATCTTTTTTTTAGTAAATTTAAACCACATGTTAAAAGGGGTTGAATCCCCAAATTTAAAAATTTAGTTTCCCCAAACAAATCACAGGGTTGGGGTTTTTCCCCATACTGAAAACTTCCCAATTTTTATTACTGTTTAAGTCAGAAATTGAAATTTGATTTTCTTTTCCCCAAAAATTGAAATTTACCCTTAATTAAAAAAAGTTGTTTGTTTTTTGTCAAATTTTTGCCGCATTTTAAAAATTGTATTTTTCATTTTTTTAAAACAAACCCCAAAAGATGGGCAACAAAAATTTTGTTTGTTGAGTCCTTTTTTTAAAAAACACATCTACAAATATACACTGTTAAAAAGTGTCTTTTCCCAAAATTTTTTTGGGAATAATTTTTAATAAAAGGTGATTTACAAATTAAAAAACATATGTTTTTAAAAAGGGTTAACGATTTGTAAATCCCCGACAGTTAAGATTGATTGAAAAAACAGATCTAGGGGTTATTTTAAACAGCCGAAAATACCTAACCATCAAGTACCCCTGACCACTGCCTGTTATTACGAGCGGGGGAGGGGCCTCATTTAAAAATTTTTATTGTGTCAAAAATGAAGGACCGAAATCCATTACCTTCCTTTTTTTCATTTCCCAATTATCCAAAAACCTTTTAAAATTGATTTTAAATTTGGGGTGAACGGAATCTTCCCCTTTTGAGCAATTAATGTTTACACACAGACAATTATCTTTAAATTCAAGATATTACATTACAAAAATCATTTAGTATTTCGTTTTCACTTTTCCAAGTTTTTGGTTTTTGTATCGAACTTTTTCAAAGGGGGTTTGCCCTGCCGGGCCCCGGCATGGCGCCCAAACACGGGGAATTTTTCCTTTTGTTTACTTTTTAAAAAAAAAATAAAAAAAAAATTGATTTTTTATGGTACCCTCTTTTTGCCCTGTTTTTGAAAATAAAATGAATTTTTGGGGGGGAGAAGCCCTGAATATATAGAAAACCCGAAACAATGTAGTCTGGTGGGGACTAAAAAACCCAATATACACGAATGATTTTTTTATACATCAAAACTTACTTAACTCTGTTTTAATCCTTTTTTAAAAAATGAAAGGGGATCCCGGGATCCAAAGTTTCCTGATTTTTGGATCCTTTAAAAACCAAAAACACCCTAGTCCATTTCTGGGGGTTATCCTCAAATGTGAATTTGTAATACATGAACCAAAAGATTATTTCCAAAGTACATGTATTTAATTACTTTTTTCTTAAACCCCCCATCAACCGAGAACCCTTCAGTTTAAAAGGAAAAATGATACATTTTTAAATTTTAGATTCTAAATCTTTGGGAAAAAAATTTTATGATTAAATTACATGAAATGCATGTACCTACATTTTACAAACAGATCATGTACAAACATTGGGGGTTTCCAGTTGTTACAACAGTTTTAAATAATTTTCTACGTACTATGACCCAAAGTTTTAATGATTTCAAACAGATCATGTACAAAAATGTGGGGGTTACCAGTTAGTTCACCAACAGTTTAACTGAATTTTTTATGTACTTTACCAATGCATGTCCCAGTATCAAACAGATCATGTACAAAATAGTGCGGGGGTAATTGCTTGTAAGTTGTAATTTAAAAGCATTGTAATCTCAACCCCCGGTACTGGACAAAAAGCCCATATCTTACTTTTTACATAAAGATAATTTTTAATTTAGTAAATTGGCACAATATACATATAAACCAAATGCATGACACCAAGCCTTTTTTACGTTTTGTTTGGGCAGATCGGGTCCCCCACTTAATCTCTCCACTTTAAAAATCAAAGCAAAAATGACATGAAGTTCATAATCGAAACAGTTAAAAAACACCAAAATTTAACATAATATTTATGGTTTTTTGGTAGAATCTTCATGGAATGATCATTTTTATCTTGTCAATAAAATTTTAAAAACCCACTGAAAAAAATACATGTACCAAACAAGGTCCTTTTAAATTCTAAAAATTTTTTTATTCTTGTTGATTTGAATTACAAATCATCAAATACTTTTTAAACCTACACCCCTTTGTAACAAGACACTGTTTATTCACAAAATACATGTACACCAAAGTATTTTTTCCCAAAAAAAAACAAATTGTAAACTGGGGGGGTTCCAAAAACTACCCTTTACTTGAAAAGAAAATTTAAATTTAAATGGGGGAAAAAGAAATAATTTTAAAGAAACACTTTTTCTCAGCATTTTTTTCCCCTACACTCTTTATCATGTACATGTATATAATGAAACCAAAAACCTTCTCCATTTTCTGAGATTGGGATTTTATAATAACTGCTTTGGGTTTTTAAAAAAATCCCAACAGAAATTTCGTGGGGATAATTTTTTTTTTGAAAACACCGATAAGTTGAGCACCATTTTGGGTGTTCATCAAAAGGGTGATTTTGCGTTGGGGGTTAATCATTGCAGATGTATCATTTGGGGGAAAAAAAACCATACAAATTACATTTGGGGAACTTTTTAATCTTTAAAAAAAATAACATTTTGATTTTGCTTTTGATTAAATGAAACCTTTTCCCTTTTAAAATTTTAAAATTCCCCTTCTTTTTCTAAGATAAAACAATTCAGTTGAAAATTCTCAGGAAGATGGATTTGTAAATTTTCCGAACTTTAATTTACGATTGCCGTTTGGGAAAATTTATAACCGGGGCCTTATTCCGGCATCCGCGCTTTTCGGATCCCTGAACCCGTTTGGGGTTTGAATTCACGGACCGCAAAAGCGACCGAAAAACCCCCGTAAAGAGAATTTTTTGGAAAGTTCCCCAAAAGAGGTCTCCAAGCTAAAAAGAAAACGGGTTTTTGGTTTTGGGGGGGAAAAAACGTTTTCCCCCCAGCGGGATTTCGGGGAAAGGGTTCACCCCTGGGCAATTTTGGGTGTGGGGAAAGTAAAGGGTAAATGCCAAGGATACTGTTTTAGGTGAGATTTGTCCCGGGGTCGTTGAAATCCCAAAAGGTCTATACAAACCGAAGTGCAATCCACCCCCGATTTTCCGGTTCTTTCCAATTTAAAAAGGGGGTTTATGGAATTAGTCAGCCTAACTTTCCAATTGCCCGGGCCAACGCCCCTTTAAAAATTTCCCAAAAAAAATTGATTTTGGAAATAAGTCAGAATCATCAAAAAAGGTTTCACGATAACCCCCCGTGGGGTTCCCAAACGTTTTGGGGTGCCTTGATGGGGTCACTTTCAAGATTAAATGTCCTGCCCCGAAAGGGGCCCACTTTAACATAACTACCTCTATAAAGTCCCGGGGGGTTTGCACCCCAAAAAGGAATTCACCAAAATTTTTGAGTGGCCAGGTCAACCCAGTTGTTTTGGGCCCCGCCTCAACCACCCAAAAGCCAATGGTCTTAAACCCATCTCTCCGTGCTTTATTCACCCGAAAAACTCGTTTAACAAAATTATTAGCGGGGTCCCCAGTTACTACCCGGAACCTTTTGTGAAACGCGGAGCAATTTAAATCCGAGCCATCCGCAGGATTTTGGACCCGGGAATAGGGGGGCCGGAATAAGGTCCTGGTAATTTCCAAACCAAAAGGGGATTTTTCATGATCAGGAAAAACTTTCAACAATCTGGAATCGGTGATTTAGTTTTAAAATGAACACGGATTAAAAATTGGGTTTATTTATGGCACAATCTCTCACCTTTTCATGTGGGGAAAAATTCGAAAAGTAAAACGCATCGATTAACGGGTCGTGACAATATTGTCCCTTTTTGGGGAAAACAAAACCTGGTTTTTGGGCAAGTTTCCAAAAATTTGGGGTTGGGGCCTTTTTTTTCAAGCAGTGAAAAAGTGATAAAATCCCTGGTTACTGGGAAACCCGACCCCAACAAAAGGGGTGGTGGCTAAGAGGCACCAAAATTTGGGCAAGGCTTCACAACCCATGTGAAAAAGATGTTTAAAATACAAAAATCCAGCAATTTTTGCAAATTGAAACCCTTTAAACAAACAAAGAAAACTATAAATACCGTCACGCGGGGCTGAGCAGCAAGACCAGAAAACCCGAGACTTAGACATGGTACAATTGGAACCCACCAATAAATGAATGAAAAACTGGTTGACCTCGTTTGACATTAAAAACGAACCTACCTAATACATGATACAAGACATGAAACTGGTTGACCCCCTGGAATGGTACAACTGTGAACCTCCAAAAAGATACAAGAATGAAACTGGTTGACCCCCGTTTGACAGGCAATTGGGAAACCCACCTAAACATGAAAAAGAAAAAACGGGACCCCCTGTTTTTAAGGTACAACGGGAAACCACAATAATGATACAAGACATGAAACTGGTTGACCTCTTTTACATTTCAACGAACCTCCAATACATGAAAAAGACATGAAATGGTTGCCCCCCATGTTTTACGGGCCTGTGAACCACCTTCCCTGACAAGACAGAAACTGGTTATCATGTTTTACTGGTACAACTTTAACCTACCTAATACATGATAAAGACATGAAAATGGTTACCCTGTTTGACGGACAACGGGAAACCACCAATACGATACAAGACATGAAACTGGGTTTACCCCCTTTTTTGACATGGTACAACTGTAACCACCAATACATGATACAAGACGAAACTGGTTGACCTCATGTTTGACAGAAAAGTGAACCTACCCTTACATGATAAAGCATGAAACTGGGTTTACCCCCATGTTTGACATGGTAAAATTTAACCCACCAAACATGATAAAAGACATGAAACTGGTTGACCCCCATGTTTGAAAAAATTTATAATACGATAAAAAAATGAAACTTTTTTGGGGTTGGGGCCCCCTTTTCAGTTTGACCTTTTTTGGACTTGGGAAACCACCAATAGGTTTTTCAAAAACCTAATAATAAAAAACATGAAACTGGTTGACCTCAGTTTTTTTTTGGGGAAATTTGAAGGCTGATGATTTGGGATGTCCTTTGGTTTATCTGAAAAAAATGATCCTTCCATCAGTAGTATAGACACAGCATCCTGTCGTCATCATGGTCAATGGGGGCAGAAAATAGAATATTTGTTTTCTCTTCTTCCCCAACAAATAAAAAAATATAGTCAAGTAGGGAAAGGAACATGATTTTTGGGGGTTTTTAGAATGAATGATGCACATCAAATGAGCTGTTCATTTTGTTTAAAAAACTAAAGACATTTGCACGGTGATGGTTTTGACATTCTTTTTCCCGATTTCTGGTGCCATTTTTAAATTTAGATCATCTCCCAAAAAAATTTTTTTGAAAATAGGCGGGGCACAAACGTGTGGTGTTACAAAAAACACGTACAAAAAAAACCCCCCTGATACCCCCGCAACCCCCGCCGGCATCACGGCGGGGGCCCCGGCTGTGTGGTGACATATGAAGACAATGATCACTGGGGGGCGGTCGAACAAAATTTTTCGGACATGGATGTTCGTCACAAAACACGGGAATAATGTCATTTTCATCACAGGTGATGTGGGGGAACTAACCGTTGTGGGGAAAAAATGTTTTGCGCCCCCCCTCCTTCTAAAAAGGATATCCCCTAACCCCTTTGGGGATATGTGATTTTGCATATTAAATAATATTTGATATTGAAAACCCAAAAAATTCGATCAATTTAATATAAAAAACAGAACCCGAATATTTATTTATTTTACCAATGAACTTTTTTAAAAATTGTTTGTTTGATGAAAACTTAAAATTTTTCATAGGAAAATTTAGCGCATGGTGATGAAAAGATTTTTTCCCAAAGGAATTCCTGGTAGTATTGTTTGAAAAAAACTGGTGGTACCACGTTTTTTTTCGAACATCTCAATGAATTCCACATGGTGTCACCGAATCTTTTTTTTTATTGTTTATTTTAAATGAGTTAGGCACCCTAAAAGCTTTGGGTGGTCAAAAAAGGGGCCAAAATAATGATTTTTTCAAATTTTAACAAGTTTCTCAAGAACCCAAAAAATTAAAACAACCACCTTTATCTTTCTCCGACTAGAGTTTTTGATGCCCTGTATAATTTTAAAATTTGGGGAAAAAAAATTTTAAAAAAACAATTTTTAGCTAACTAACTTTTGGGGGTGACATTGGAAAAGATTTTTTATTTCATTTTTTTTTTTTAATGTAAAAGTTTATACATAAGATTTAAATTTCATTGCCCATACCCAAAGTCCCGGTCCCCGGGGGAGGACAGTAGGGTTTTTAGTTTGTACAGTGACCGCCCCCCCACACGTAAGCGCCCGAACAAAAACATCAAAATTTTAAATAAAAATTGTACAAATTTTTCCTGTAAAATCATAGCTCATTAAAATTTTTGTTTCACTGATCCAACAATGTACAAAAATAGAATCGAAGCGGGAAACCCGGGGTTTTTTGAATGAACCACTTCCCCCCCAGCCTTTTCTTGATTTAAAACCATTGTATTTCTTTTTACAAGACCTTTAATTTGATATAAATATTTAGCAAATTTTTAGGAAACCCCCTGAAAACCCAAGAACTGACAGTGACACAGGGTAATTGGGGTGGTCCGGAAGTCCCTCCGCCTTGCTTTTAATCCAAAATCGGGGAAAATTAACATTTTTACGAACTTTCCCCCATTTTGATGTATTCAACAGATGTAGAACGTTGTTTTTAGTGAAAAGACGTTTTTTAAATTTTTCAAAGAGGGATTTTTTTGACATGGTCGTATATACCGCCCTAGACCTCGTGAGAAATTTTATTGTATACCGCCCCCTTTGGGGTGGGTCGGAATGAAAACCGCCGTTTTTTTTAATTTTACAACAAAAGGGCGTGGACCAGCCTCGGGGTGAAATAATAAAGTTGAAGGAACAATAGACCGGGGAAAATAACAAAAAAGAAACCAAATTTTGTTTGGGGAAATTTAATTTTTAAATTTTAATACAGGCCGACCAAATTTTTTATAGCTCTAAAACTTCCACTTTTTTAGTTTTAAAAAAATTCTTCACACCTTTTTTGGTGCCTGGACACTTAGTTTTGGGGTGACAATGAAAATTTAACGCGTTAGGGTTTAGTTGTTTAAATATGGAGGGGAAGGGGGAAAGTGCCCTCCGCCTGCTGAGGTCTGTCTGTGCCCTGGTGCCCCTAGAATTTTGAAAATAGGTCCCCATTTGAGACTGCAGGATACAAAATGTTCAAGGATTGACATGCCGTCAAAAGTGATGCACCTTGCCCCTGAAAATTGGACCCTAGTTACGCTAATGTCAGGTTCTCCTACGTGCTGCACGAGTAGTTACATACGCATCACGCACATGTAGGGGTGGAATTCTCCTACTGTAAGCGTAAATATAAACAAATAAAATCATGAAAGTTTCTTTTTGACTCAGAGACTGGGCCAGTCTAATACTGAGCCAGTACTAAAATGATCAAAACAAACTGAACTACTGAGTGCAATTTTGGCCCTCTGTTACTTAATCTATTGTAAAGGAAAACATAACATCAAATCAAAACAAGGTAATTTAAGTCCATCCTAGCTCAACCCAAGAAGACTATTATAAACAAACTCTAGCCAGTGTCCACTTATAAGCCCCCAGAGTATTGAGTTAACTACTTTACCATATGGCAAAGGAATGTCCACACAGCGACTTTGTCTTGGTGACCATGAGACAGGGTTGCCCACCACAATCAACTTTTCCTTCAAAATACACTAAGTTAAGGAAAGTCTGTGTGGGGTGGAATTCTCCTGTACTTATACATATTTTTGCCGATGGATTTTATTTTTCCCTAAGTAAATGGAAGTTCCTCCTGTTATATATAATTGTTTTCTATCTCCTTATGTTATAAGAGTGGTTCCCCTAAGTGGCCCCTGACTAAATTTGGTTTACTTTATAGTTTATTGTTTTAGTGTACCAGACCATTCACCTGCGTGGTTCCCTGACTTAAGTTGGTTAATTTTAGTAAATGTATATTGTCCTGGCACTGACCTGGCCATGAGGTGGTCGGTGAGCAGTTAGGAGCAGACAGAAAGCATGTGGTTTTAAAGTTACGGACACTAGCTGCCTTGTTTCCCATTTGCTGCTCAATAATCTGGTGAGTTTTTCCTTTAAAATTGTCTTTAGTTATTTCTTTTGTACAGAAGCATAAATGACTCTTCATTAGATAATATGTATTACCTCAAGATGTTTAGATTACTGTATTTATTTTGTTTAGGGATCTTAAGACTTTCGTTTAAGTTTTAATCTTTATTGAATTAGGGCTAAAACCTTTCAGATACTGGAAATATAACCTCATTTTAAAAGGTAATTTTAAACTCTTCTACTGCATCGAAAACCTGGTTAGCCATAAAACTTTGGACTCATATATCTTTTTAAGGATCAATTTGTATTTTGCATTTGTCTTCTATAATTTTTATGCTAGTTAGACCTACATATGTGAGTTGTTTGTCAAGATTAGCTCCACTAACCATGCCATCTGCATATACTGTAGCTTCCTTTGTCCTCAAGATAAGGCCAATGAAAGCTGATTACTAGTTTCTCGTCAGCGCCCGCACGTGATTTTGGCCCCGCACCAAAAAATTTCATTATGCCAAAATTTCATTATTTTGCAAAAAAATTTTGGGAAAATCCGACGCAAACTACTCCCAAGCTAAAAGGAACCATTCCGATTGCGCGGTCGATGTTTTTGCAGCTTCGCTGTATCATGCAACATACCGGTCGTGCCCACCTTCCATACAGCTGGGCCCATGGGAAGCGCTGATCTGCCTAGCTTCACAGATTTGCGAAAGAAAACCCATGGCATGCAGGGTATATAGTGTACATGCAGCTGGTGCAGCCGCTGAGAGCCGCGGAATGACGTTCACAGGTCACACAAAGTGCAACCTCGTTTCCAGATCGCATACTATGTGCCCGGCCTATCCGGGTCGTGTATTGTCGCCGTGGTACGAAAAATAATGAATAATGAAAAAAAAAACTCACCAAAATTTGATAAATGGCTGACGAGAAACTAGTAATCAACTTTCATTGGCCTAAGTAGGAGGATTTGCATATTTAATGAGCTCCATAGGTTGTATGCACACAGGCAACTCATTGGGTTAGCACTTGGGATATAGAGTTTCTTGAAAGTGTAATCTTATTTAAATTTGTAAGAGTTAGCCATCATAAGTCATTTAGTTACTTTTATTTGTTTCTTCATATTTTGATTCATGTACTGTATCTTTAATCATTTTTTGGTATCTTTCTTTGTATTTACAGGTTAATATGTCTGAATGTACTTAAAAGTAATTCACTATTAGCGCTGTGTTGGTTTTGGGTTTTTTTGGTTTTGGGTTTTTTGGTTTTGGTTTTTTTAGTTTGGTTTTTTAGTTTGCATTTTAAGTCGTTTTTTTAGTTTAAACTTCAATTTGCATTTCATTTTCAGCTCGAATTTCAGTTTGAATTTTCGATTTAGTTGATTTTCTAGTACTTTTAATTTGGTTTTAATTGGTGATTTTAAAGTTTTTCTTTCTTTAATTCAATTTGCTGAAATCTCTTTGGTCAAGTTGACTCGATTTACTTTGGTTCGGCAGAACTATTTTTTTTATTATCGCACTTAAATAATACGGAGTCAAGAGTAAAGTGATTTTTCTTTTACTTGTTTACTGATTCGAGGAATCATAATAAATTCACAGTTCAGTTTTTTTAAAGAAAGAAATATTATTTACTTGTCCCAATTTATTTAAGGAAAATTCGCGACCCTATCATTAGATCCATATTCCTCTCTCGCTGTAGCTATCCCGTTGTCGTTGTTACCCTGGTGAACCATTTTTCCAGGTTACACATACAATCATGTACACGTGTCCCTAGACGTACAGTGCCGGAGTACAACAGCTAGCACAAACTTCCTGTTCCATACAAAGCTTCAAATCCTATACTGGCAATTTCTATTTTTTTTTAAACATTCAAAGTCTCAGGATAAAGTGTCAGTACTTGGTATCCTCTGCCCTGAGTTAACTTCCAGAAGGAGATTAATAGTTCCATCAGTGATTTTCAGGGGTTGTATACAGGCCTCACCGTGTCTATTCTTTTGGTTTAAAGGGACAATATCGTCACGATCAGATCCACAAACGTGAAATCGGTGTCCTCGTTTAACACAATTACTGTATGGCTCAATTATGCAGCGTCAAGCTTACTATGACATTATCATGTGCGATATTATTTCCAGTCACTGAGTTAATCTAAAACTAGCACTCCGATTCCATGCCCTGTTGATCGTTACGACAATTGTCCCTTTAATAGTAAACTTAAACCCAAATTTCTTAAGTGGATCAGGCGGTCCAGTGGAAGGGTTTGGG
>CM055824.1:2861126-2892095 GCA_029582265.1 Zoroaster sp. YZ-2022
GATTTTTGGTACAGGGTCCACAACTCTGAACATTCATGTTTATTTGGAATGTTCCTTTGGGAAACAAAATGATTCCAAATGGGACGCCACCCTGTTCCCAGCGAGAACAGCAGCTTTCCCCTTTTTGGATCAAACTGCAGTGTTCTAAATGTTCCGGGAGTCATGCAACACTCCCCGAGTGCACGTCATTTCAATAATAGCCACACCTCCTTCACATGGGTCATCCCAAAAAAAAGAATTACAGAAGGTATCGTAAGGTGCTATATAGTTGATGATGATTTATTTTTTGCAGAAGATTGGTATGTTACTAATGGCTATCATTTCGGCAATAGAATCACATTGAATTCGTGAAAAAAGTAAACTAAAAGTTCTCAGCCTAAATTACACAGTGAATTAATCTCGCCTTGGATCCACAAATTGAACAAAAATGTTCAGGCCAGATGATGGCATTACTTGGGATGGAGTTGGAGTACATTTTTCTGTTCTTGTACTTGTACAAGTACTTTTTTACAAGGCTGTCCGTTCGGTTATTTCAGGAACCAGATCCCCAAAAATTTGGGAAATCTTCAGATACCGGTTATCCAAACAATTTTGTAAAAACAAAAGAAAACCCCGAATGTATAAAATAACCAATATGAACATAAGTTTCTCTTGTTTATTGAGTCATAATAAATGTGGACTTCCCTGTAATAATTTCCGCCTCATTTTAAAGAACTAAAACACTTACATGTAGCACCCCCATTCCCACAAAAAATTGTGGCTTAAAAATGTTCATAAAATTTTAAAAAAACTGTTTGGAATTTGGGAACGAAAAATGGAACCGGTAATGACAGCCTTACATTTTTCTACACTGATTGAAGTACATTTTTGGTCTCGTCTTTTCTGTTCTTGTACTCATACTGCTTGTGATATTATGGTATTGAACTGAACTCAAACCAATTATCCCAGTCTCCCTTTTGGGTAAAATTAAATTTTGTTGATAACGTGGATAAATTCTAGAAGAAAAAAACATTGTTTATCAGCCTAGAGTTGAATAATCCTGACTTCCACTCACCAAATTTTTATTCTCTGGGTGTCAAGCCCGGGTTGTGGTGAATATTATCGGCCAGATAGTAAAATAGGAGACTTATGAAGATGACGACAGTAGTGCACAAACTGGTATGTCCCTGGGGTCTTCGCCATTCAGTATCAAATTCCACATGTATCGAATCCTGGTTTGAAGAATGACACAATTTACCAGTGTTATTTAAAAAACTAACAGTAGGTATTGTGTTGGTAAGTTTGTAAACTGCTTCTAAAAGTATCCTTTTTTCTTTTTTTCAATCAAGATATACATTTAACAATCAACCTGTGAAGTTTTCAGCTGAATCGAACTGCAAGTTTGGGAGAAAATTTAAACATTCATTTTAAATTGGGAAGTTTTCAAACCCGATGAAAACATTTTTCCACAAATTCCCGGGTAAAATCGAAAATGCCAGAAAATATCTTAAACCAGTTAGGTCGGGGCCGGTATCCCGCTTTTTTTTTTTGAACTGCGGATGGAAAAGCGTCAAACACATTCCGATTTTTGTGTGTTACGAGACTTGTCACCGCCACGCGTGGCGTGCGTCGTCGTCCCGTTTCGAGTCCATGGGGTCACGGTTGGGGGCCCCCGGACAAAAACTCAAACAATAAACGAGTTCCCTTTTTGTTGATTTGCGTAATCCTTTACCCAAAGACCCTTTTCCCTTTTGGGCGTCCACCCAAAGAATTTGTAAAGCGGTTTATATCCATTGTTCGAGGCCTTTCCTCTCTCCAGGTATGCCGCCTGTTCGACCGGGCGCTGGTCGCTTAGGCCCGTCGAGTTTGCCAACGGTGTTGTGCTGAACAAACAACGTAATTAAAAACTGCATTTAATTTCGAAATGTCAATGAGTAAAGGTGTTTATTTGGGTGCCCGGACTTAGTTTCATTGACAAAAAATTATTAATGGCTGAAATTTTTCTGATTTTCACTAAAAATAAACCCTTCGGGGACCAGAAAAAATATTTTCCCGGGCGGAACTGGTTAAGAAACGAAATTTTGGTTAAATGTATTTATACGGACCATATAAACTCCCACTATAAACAAAAATCATTGATAACATCTTAATTTTCATCTTAATTATGGTGTGTCAATGTCTGGTTTCTCTTCCTCCCATTTGTTTCTAGTCGAAAATCAACATATACATTAAGAGGTTTTGTAAATGCCAGATGCCAGGGGAAAAGACTTGTCAAAATGTTCCTGCGTGGAGTCAATCCTGTTCATGACTGGGGAAAATGCAGTTGTCTGTTGAAAAATCTCAACCGCCCAATACACTTCCTGAAAAAAATATATGAAATGATGGATGGGTTGGTCCTCCCTTTGGCGAGAAAAAGTCTCTGGTTTTTCCATGCACGACTAGACCTGTGTGTGACATTTTAATGTCCTTTTTTTGCTATGAAACAATAATAATAATAATAAAAGATTTTTTTGCCGACTATCCACCTGCTGGGGGCCCCCAATGGAAACAAAAAAAAACATGAATACAAACAATATACAATGATAGATAGGGGAAAAAAAAAAAAATTATGCCGAGATACATGTACAAATGCAATTACAAATATACATCATCTTTGAAGAGTTGTGACATAAGATGAGTTTTAAGCATCATAAATCTGTTATACTATGACAAGATTTGAGTTTTAGTTGGAAGATGATTCCAGAGTCTGGGGCTCGACGAAAACGACCTATCACCCCAGTTCCGTTTAGTTGGTTCCTTTAGGGGTGACATGTTGTGGAGCACAAATTGCGTGATGGAGTGTGACTTTAAGCAGTTCAGAAATATAAATTGGGGCAATGTTATTAAAAAATTTTGGGAAAAATTAGCATAAGTTTAAAACAATTCTCTGTGAAACAGGGAAGCCAGGGAGTTCTTCAAGATTGGCGTGATATGGCATGACTTTCTGGACATGTCACCGACTGATTTTAAACCGACTGATGACCAGAAACTGGAGACTTATGCACATGCAGATTATTTACTTTGTCATTTTCCCAAAAAGAATTTATTTTGGAATTTAAAGAGACAACATCATAACAATCAACAAGCATGGAATCAGAGTGCTAGTTTTAAATTAACTCAGTGACTGAAAATAATACCCATCGTGATAAGGTCATTGTTCAATCTTAAACAGGACACCGATTCATGCTCTGTTAAGTCTACTCTTATCTTGACGATGCTGTCCCTTTTTAAATGTGGAGCAGTGCAGATACAACATAGTTTAAAAAAAGAAACATTCATTCAAAATGTGTTAAATCTTTACCACAAACTACTTCCTATTTTATTTATTTTTTTTGTCATAATTTTGTTTATGGGGTGTGTAGTTTGTTGTGACTATTCAATGATGGTTGGTGAAAAGCAATGCAAGTTTAAGGTGATATTCATGTAGTAAAATGTTTTGTTTCTGAAGAGGTTTTCCCAAGGTTTAAAATGTAATTCAAAACAAAAAAAAATTTTTCAGTCTGTTATACTGTGAAAATTTCGCCATGAAAGCAATGTAAGAAGTTCACCATGCTTTCGGCAGCTGTGCCTGGTATCCAGTTCCATTTTTCGGTTCCGGCCCCGTAAGGACATTTGAAAGTTTTCACTTGACTTTTAAACCCCTTTCGATGGTATTTTTTTTACCGAGTGAAGGTGGTTACGCCAACATCTGTGGGGTCGGGGCACCGGTCAAACCGCCGTGGACATGTGCACAACCCCGCTGTTCAGCCAAGCGATAGACCGAACAATAAGCGGGCAAGCAAAGCCGGCATACCCTATTCATCGCACGTAAATTTTCCCATAGCGAATTGAAAGGCCAGCGTTCAGAAATCTCATAAAAGGCTGTATTCAGAATGCCCCAAGCCCAATCTTTATATAACCCCATTTCAAGAACAATATGGTTCACCAAACTATCAGCCTTCTTAAAGATTTCTATTCAAGGCGAATTCTCAGCAAATGCAGCTGGAAATTCAGAATTCACCGGCGCTATAGTCCAACTATGTAGGGTTAACCCAACATAGGGGAAATTTTTGTTAACAAAATGTGGGGAATGGGATGCTACGTCATTTTTTAATATAGGGGGAAATTATTACAGTAAGTCCCATTATTTTATTATGACTCTAATAAACAAAGAAATTTATGTTCATATTGTTATTTATACATTCGGGAGTATTTATGTATTTTACAAAATTGTTTACGCGCACCCAGGTATCTGAAGATTTCCTTTTGGGTATCCGTTTCCCCAAATAACCACGTCAGCCTTACTTTCACAGAGAGAAATAGCAAGGTTGCCCGGAATTTCCACCATGATATATCAAAGTGATTTTTGGGGTTTTCAGCACATGTGACCTGTTCCACTATATGGCGAGTAATTATATGGTATGGACCAGGTATGGACTATGGTATGGACTAGGTATGGACTACATGAGGGAGGACTAGGTATGGACCAGGTATGGACTATGGTATGGACTATGGTATGGATAGGGTGGACTAGGTATGGACTATGGTATGGACTAGGGTGGACGATATCACAATTATCTGATGATAGATATTCAAAATATTATCGGCTAAATCGGTTATGGTTTGAAAATATGAAAAATCGTATTGACAATATTCCAAAATATAGCGATATCAAATTTATATTGCTATATTTAGTTAAAATATCACCAGAGTGATAAATTGTCTCAAAATTTCATGTCATCATCACGGTGATATCAACAAAGTTACGGTACCATGAAGAGCTAAAAAAAATTGAAATCACGGCACAGCCCCGCCATTTTCCCCTCGACTTCGCGTGGAAATTTTTTCATGCATTGTGCCCTGGTTCGGTGTGGGCTTAACTACCAAAGGTAGTCCCAGGATCATGTGGTACACTCTCCTGGAAAAACCCGCTGGTGTACATTGTGAGGTTGTTCACATTCAGCGATGTCGGATACCAGTAAAAAGTGGCGGCCGATGACCACTTAACTGTGCATGCGCGATCAATCAATTGCCCCCTTTATTCTCATATCAGCTCTGGGGTAGGGGGTGTAGGCTTTATAAACCATGAGTTTGTTTATGGGCGCCACGGTGAGTTCTTTTTTGAAATGTTTGTGCACCGGGGGCAAAAAACTAAGAACTCAGCTCGTTTGGGGAAAACTGTTTGGAGTAACCGTTTTTTACCTACGAACTTCCTTGTAGAACTTGCATGTAAAAGAAGTTCATATATCAGTGTCCAATGTCGCTAATGTTTGATACATACATTTTTCATGTATTTAAAAAAACCGCGATTGAGACAATATCATATATCGCCGATATCATGCCGTTGATAATCGATTTTCAAAAATTCAATATCATCCCCTATGGACTTACAAAGAAAAATTTAACAAATGAAATTATCCGATATTTTGACTTTTAAAAAAGATTGTAATGATAATGCACCCGCGTGTTTGGTTCTGTTGGAAGCTCTTTTTACAGAAATACAAAATACTTTATGCTGTTTTCACTTAAAAGATGAACGGTTGAGAAGGATGACTGTCTTACCATGCAGATATGAAAAAGAAGAACCCGCCCACCACCAGCAGCGGGGCGGCAGTCAACGTGCGACCTCGTGGGTTAATCTAAATTCTCCATCTGCGCCTAGGCTAACCCCTCCACCAGCCCGATATTGTGGGCGGAATTTGGCCTCTGGTGTTTACGTTCCAAAATCTTCTGTTTCAAAGCTTCCCTAGAGTTTTGTCAATCAAGATTTGTTGACAGTTTTGTTTACCACAATCAATGTCAAAATGATTAGGTTTATATATACAACTATATACAACTACATCTGGCTCACTAATCCTCCTTTGTTCATTTCCCACTACCCTATTGGCTTTGCTAGACTGATGTTTATTTTTAAATGGCTACTATTTTCCCACTTTTTGGATCCGCCCATGACCCTTTTGCTTCCCTTTCCCTATAAATGGATTGTTTTTATGTTTGTACTTTGTCTAAGCCTCTGATGAAGGTCGGTTTGGATCAAGCAAAGGCCACCCCCCCGATTATTTAAACTATGATATATGATATGGCAGAGACGATGGATATTACTCAAATTAATAAGGTCCCCGAGCTATAAAAGGATTGTATCTCCTTTAAAACGTTCCATCCACTAACCCTTCTGTGACTACAAGGTCAAAATCAGTCAAATGTTGTATACTTGCCAAGGTATAGCTAGTGCATTAAAAGTTGAACATTCAAACCTTACGTGTAGTAAGTACATTTACAGGTAAAAATGGGGTCTCCCGGTTTTTGACTGGTACATTATCTTGTATTGTTCATGGTGGTCAAAATGACAGTAAAACCAGTCAAAAATGCCCCTGTGTGCATATTTGGTGTAAACAGTCAAAACAGGTGGTTGACTGGTTTGACCTCTATAGCTACTTCTAAAGTAGGAGGGCTAAAAAAGTATTGAACATGCTCCCAATAAAATAATAAGTCTGATGGTGAATCCCAGCTAATGTTGTTGATATTTGATGGAGTTGTTTCAATAACAAAGTAGCATTTTGTTGTACATTATGTGGTTCTTATTTAACAACCATGCGAATGCACTACAGAAGGCAACAAATGTAAAATTCGTTGGATCTTGTTGAAGTGAGCAGAGAACAAAAGATCTTGTTGTGCACTAATTAAGTAGGCTTCACAATTGGGGTTAAGTTGCAAATAGGTACAAAAGTAGTGATTTCACCAACCCTGAGACCCCCCCCACACACACACACACACACACACACCCCCATACAACCAGTATATACTGGTGGCAAATGTTTAAATACATCCATACACAATAAGAATCAATATCTATGTAGAAACTACTTCCCTTTATAAAAGTTAACTTTAAATAACCCATGGGAAAAATGAAAAAGTGATCCTTTTTCGAATGAATACCATGACTGGAGTGCATGGTCGAGGTTTTAGTGCATCGGTTTGTGTTCTGAGGGCCCGATTAACAGAATGTGGGTTGAATCCGACTGCGACTGTGGTGCTTGTGCCCTTTGAGCAAGACACTTTACCATAATTGCTTCTCTCCACCCAGAAGTAAATGGGTACCTGTGAGGGCAGAGTTGGTTGTTGTGTTTGATTAGCCAATATACTGAAAGGCAGTAATTGAGCTGTATCATGTACTCCCCAGGAGCTGAGATGGTTTCAGGAATGTTAGCGCCTGATGAGCAGGAGTAATAATGTACAGCGTTGTGATCCCCGTAAGAGCGCTAAAAATGCCCCATAAATACCTGGGGTCATCCGGAGTTGTCTGAGGCTTGGGCTGACCTGCGCCTCATCGCCTCCGGTTTCCCCAAAAGTGTTTTCGTTCCCTCACTGCGGACCCGGTGCACCTTTTCCCATCCACTTGTCACCCATCATTCCTCTGCTTCAGGGGCGTGCGAGGATGTTAGGAGGTTTGACCCGTGGCTGCTCGAACAACGCCCTTTATTTTTGGGGACATCCACATCCGGGTCCGCTGGGTCGCTGCTGGTGGTGATGTTTTCGAGTTTTCCCTTCGCCTTGACGGTCGGCCCTTCTTTGGGGTGATCGTAATAATGTGACTTGACTGACATCATAAATCTCTTTTGAAAAAAATAATGAGAAAGAATGATCGAAGAATTTTTCTTGGAAAGTGGTTAGATATAATAATTTAAGTAAACTGTTTATGATATTATCAAGTATTTTGCACAGTTGTATTCAAATGTTGGCACCTGTTGGACCACATAGTCCAATAAGTTACCACAAAAGGGAAAATTCTTCCTCGTGGCTCATTAATGTATTTTCTGAAGAATAAATTAACATAAATTATCATTATGTGAAAGACCAGTCTCGAGGTCAGTTGGTTACAGTATAAAACTTTTTAAATTATCACCAAAAAATCTCCCTGACTTTTAACATATCCTCATTTGCAAGGGTACTCAAAGGTCGAGGTTGTTTTTTAAGTCAATGCATATGCTCCTGCAATTCCCAAAATAAGGCTTATTTCACAATGGCAAATTATTACATGGACGACTAATGACTACAGTATTACTTTTTGTATTAGCCACTTAGTTTTCTTCCTTATCGTTACTCACCATTTAAAGTAATGGAAAGAATGTCGTATATGACCACCACTTGTTAAGGGTTTTTGTTTTTAAAGTATTTTGCAAACCACTATCCAACAACCCCTCCTATAGGTTTAACAATTAAAAGACACTCAAAATTTGTATGTAACTCCCAACCCATTGACTTTGTGCAGTGCACTCAAATAAATGCAAGGACATGTGGCTATGGTAGGAGGTCAAACCAAAACCACTCAAGTGTATATGAGTCTGCTGCTAACTTATGCAGCATACACAGTTCTCAGGTGACTCTGGGTATATAACTTATGTAGGACATACACAAGTAAAATTGCTGAATTTTAATGCATGATCATGCGCGTGACGTTCTTGAGTGCCGCTTTTTTGGAGACGACAGAATTGTGGTCACTGCAAAAATTAATGTTGATGCAATGACTCACCCCCTTTGCAAACTGTTAGTTGATGTGAAGGCACAGAAATGTACCCAAGAAGAAAACAGTTGCTGAATCATTTGTTCATCTTATTCCAGATGGTTGTAAAATTAGTTTGTAATCTTGAAAATAAAAATATTGTTTTAGATTTTAAAAATAAAATGGTATGAATTTGAGAAGCTTCCTCAAAACTTTTAATCAATATTCTTGAAAGATCAATCAAATCTCAAATGGAAGGTGGTTAAAATTTTGCAAAAAGTACTTTTAAACTTTGAAAATGTAAAAATACTGTTAACATTTTAAGGTCAAATAAAAGATTTCTTTTAGATAACCATGATATTAATGTTTCTATTTTTCAATAATTTTCCACTTCCGACCTAAATAAAACACCAGACCAAATGCTAAGTAGTCTTCGCTCAAAATTAAGTAAAGTCTTCGTGGTAGGGTTCGAGCCCCGGGTCGTGATACTTGTGTCCTTGAGCAAGGTTTAACCACATAATTGCCTTCGTCTTCGGATAACTTTGGGACGCAGTCAGAGGTCCCGTGTGTTGTGTAAATGCACGTAAAAAGAATGCTGCCTTGAGCACCACTTAGGTTTGGGTGATACGTGCGCCTATATAAGTCCACAGATTATTTATTATTATTATTAGATTAATGTGTCCATCTTTAGGATCAGTATTCGCTTTTTTAAATCATTGACAAATGCAAAGTTATCTGAATTCATATACTTTTGTTCTACAGACAATAGCTTGTTGATGGCACAGAAAAATAAAATCACAGTAGTTCGTGAAAAAAAAAATTGAGGTCATGTAAATCCCTCACTCAAGTCACTTCAGAACTAGAAGTAGTAGCTAATTGTGTATCAGTGACAGTGGTTAAACAACTTTTTCCACTTCATCACAAGCACTAACTTTCCAGTAAATCATACAATTCTCACTATGATTTTTATTTTGTAACATGCGTATGACTTAGACAAGTTTATGCAAACCATTAATACGCCAGTTTTCTAAGTGTTTTCCCGAGAAATGCGTTAAGCCAAAGGTAAGTAAAGGCCATTTCACGAAAAGTGCTAATTACGAATCATGCATTACGGCGGACGATACACATTAATATGGTTACATTTAATGTAGGTAAAAGTGATGGTTGGATACAAGGCCCATTCTACTAGTTGTACCAAGGATGACACATTGGTTAGGCACCAGTTGCGGTCTGATAAGACATTCTACCCAAAATTTAAATATATTAACATACAAAAACCCGAATTCATTACCCTTACTGGTGGATCATGGGGGGAGGGTTTGGTTGGCTTCGATCAACTTCGTTGCCGCTGGGTAGCTAGCTAGCTACCGAGCCCTGGAGTTTAAGGATTCTACACATCTAGATCTGCTGCAAGGTGTTGCCAGGCTAGCTGAAGTTATTTTGAATGTACCCGCCGCCATTATGGCGGCATACACTGCACTAACACAGCATGCCTGGATGAGTAGGGATACCAGACATCACCTGTTACTGCATTTAAAATAGTCACCAGACTGAAGCTGTAGGCCGCGAATTGAGCCAGAAAAGCCATCTGCACTATCAGCCGCGAATTCGCGGTTGAAATTCCCAACCGCGAATTTTCCACAGCCGCGAATTCAGAAAAGGAATGAGCGACACAATTTATCTGACGTCGGTGAACTATTAACAGTTAATTTTACCACCATTACCTTTTTATTTAAAATGTACTTTTGTTAAATAATCATAAAGAATATGTCAATGCCCCTCACTTCATTCCTGTTACAGCTAAATTTGGCCCCACTAATTAGTGTCTAATTAGGAACCGTGTTTAAAGGGACAAATATTCGAAGGTGTCTGCACCTTTTTCAGGCTCCTTTTTCTCATTTTTTGTACAAAAGCGGTTCACTAAAAACAAAATGTACCAAACATCTCTGTATTAATATAAATTTTATTTGATAAACTCATAAAGAACATGTCCGCGCCCACACTTAATTTGTGTTAAGGCAAAATTTGACCTATTAATTAGTGTCTAATTAGACCGTTTTTAAAAGGCGGACAAATATTCGAAGGTGTTCACAATTTTTCTGGTGCCTTTTCTCTTCTTTTTGTACGAAAAGGGGTTCACTAAAACAAAATGTACCAAACATCTCTCAGAAATATTAATTTTTTTATTTGATAATCATAAAGAACATGTCATTGTCCACACTCAATTTCCGTTAAGGCAAATTTGGCCCATTAATTAGTGCGTCTAATTAGACCGTGTTAAAGGGACAAATTTCGAATTTGGCTAAAATTTTCACGCACTACTCTTTTTTTTATACAAAAGGGGTTCACTAAAAAACAAAATGTACCAAACACATCTCAGAGGAATTTATTTTTGATAATGATAAAAGTATCATATCATTGTCCACACTTACTCTGTTAAGGCAAATTCTCCTGGCAGATTAATTAGCATTCTAATTAGACTGTGTTTAAATGGAAATATCTTCGAATTTGGCTAAATTTATTCACGCATTTCTTCTTTTTGCTACAAAAAAGGAGTTCTCTAACAACAAACACGTACCAAAATATCTCGTATAAATATTAATTTTTGTATTTGATAATCATAAAGAACATGTCTATGCCCACACTTAATTTCTCTGTTAAGGCAACTTGCCATTAATTCAGTGTCTACATTAGGACCCCAAGTTTAAATGGACAAATATTGAAGGTGTCTGCATTCTGTTCAGGCCCCTTTTCATTTTAGTAACAGGAAAAGGGAAGTTCACTAAAAAACAAATGTACTGCCAAACAGATTCTCTCAGAAATATTAATATTTTATTTGATAATCATAAAGAACATGTCATTGCCCACACCTCTAATTTCCGTTAAGGCACTGACCCATTAATTAGTATCTAATTAGGACCGTGTTTAAAAAAGGACAAATATTCTAATGTGTCTGCACTTTTTCAGGCCTTTCTCTCATTTTTGTACGAAAAGGGGTTCACTAAAAACAAAACTGTACAAAAAAATGACATCTCCTCGTGAAATATTAATATTTTATTTGATACTCATAAAGAACATGTCATTGCTCTACACTTAATTTCAGTTAAGGCAAATTTGGACTCATTAATTAGTATGTCTAATTAGACCGTGTTTAAAGGGACAAATTTCGAAGGTGTCATGCACTTTTTCAGGCTCTTTTTCTCCTTTTTGTATGAAAAGGGGTTCATATATTGAACAAAATGTACCAAACATCTTTTATAAATATTATTTTGTATTTGATAATCATAAAGAGCATCTCATTGCCCACACTTAATTTCCGTTAAGGGCAAATTTGGCCCATTAATTAGTGTCTACCTTTAGATCCAGTTTAAATGGACAAATATTCGAAGGTGTCTGCACTTTGTTCAGGCCTTTTCATTTTTGTACGAAAAGGGGTTCACTAAAAACAAAATGTACAAAACATCTCTCAGAAGATATTAATATTTTATTTGATACTCATAAAGAAACATGTCACGTTGCCCACACTTAATTTCCGTTAAGGCAATTTGACCCATTAATTAGTGTCTAATTAGGACCGTGTTTAAAGGACAATTTTCTGAAGGTGTCATGCACTTTTTCAGTGCTCTTTTCCTTTTGTATGAAAAGGGTTCATATTGAACAATCGTACCAAACATCTTTTATGCAACATATTATTTTTGTATTTGGATAATCATAAAGAGCATCTCATTGCCCACACTTAATTTCCTGTTAAAGGCAAATTTGGCCCATTAATTAGTGTCTAATTAACTGTGTTTAAATGGACAAATCATTCGAAGGTGTCTGCACTTTGTTCAGGCTCTTTTCTCATTTTTGTAACGAAAAAGGTTCACTAAAAACAAAATGTACCAAACCTCTTAGAAATATTAATATTTTATTTTTATAATCATGAAAGAGTATGGGTCATTGTCCACACTTAATTTCGGTGAAGGCAAATTTGGCCTTATTAATTGAAGTGTCTAATCTAGGGACCGTGTTTAAAGGGACACCACATTGTTGAATTCTGTCACACTTTTTTTGGGTATTTTCAAATTTTTTGTATGCGAAAAGTGGTTCACTTTAAAACAAATGTACCAAACATCTCTTAGACCCAAAATTACAATGTTGGTGTACAGGCTGCAGTGAGGGGCATCCATGACTTGAGACAATGACTTGCTGGTTCGCTGGACAAACCAGGTCGTAAATCACCATTAGACCCACGCCATTACACTGCAGCAGCAAATTGTAAACAGCATCTCTGCCATCCCAGCCAATTTCCTGTCATAGAGGTAACAAATTATTTGAAGCTCAATTCTGGCCTCAAAATGAATTAACATGAGAAATGTTATAAAAAAACATGCTTTTGTTATGGGAGGTTAGACCTAGTGATCATGATTTCCTTTTTATGAACTTGATGTTGAAGAGAGCAGGTACGATAACGATACCTATTCATCCAATGTTGTGAATTTTGTTCCTTTAATTAACTCAGCTTCATTATATTTATTAATTGTTTAATGTGGGCACGAGATGATTTTTAAGAAGAACTAGACGGCAGTGTTTTGTGATATTACAAAACACAGTGTTCCTGAGTTTTTTGTCGTACAGTGCATGATGATGTTGGCATAAATGTTTTTTAAAGAAACTTCTGCATCATTATTTGTTTAATATTAAAATATTGACTGATCCGGTTTCAGGACAGGGAAGTAAAGGTCAAATTCAGTCACCTTTGTAAAATTGTTTTGACAATTCACGATCTGAAAACAATGGTACAAAGCGCAAATTGTGAATTTACCTTCTTGTGGTTGTTGATATATGATTTTTTTTCATTATTACAACTTTGACCTCTGGGTTTGGACAGGAAGTAACACACAATTAGTCACCTTTTTAACAATATTTTTGACAAGTAACACTCTGTACAACGGTGCAAAAATTGTGAACCACCTCTTGGTGGTTGTTGGAGAGATATGATATTTTTAATATTAAAATTATGACTTCCGGCTTTGGACAGGAAGTAAAGGTGAAATTGGGGTCATGTTTTGTAAATATATTTTGACAATTAACAATCAGGTACACAATGGTGCAAAACTGTGAATTCTACCTCTCTGTGGTTGTTGAGATATGACTTTTTAAATATGAAACTTTGACTTCCGGTTTGATGACAAGAAGTAATGTCAATTGATCACCTTTTGTGTAAATATTTTTGACAATTACATAATCTCATACAATGGTACAAAAATTTGAATTTACTCCTCTTGTGGTTGTTGAGATATGATTTTTTTTAATATTAAATTTTGACTTCCGGTTTGGACAGGAAGTAAAGGTCAAATTGAGGTCACCTTTTGTGTGGTATGTGAGCTGCCAGTATTGGCGTTCCTGGAAACCACGAGAGGGGCGCTGTCATGGGAGCCTCAGATTGGAAAAGAATGGAAGGAGGTCAAAAGGGTGAGGTGGAACTGGAAGGTTTTGGGAAAAAGACGGGAGGGCGAGAGTAGGAAAAGACACAGGAGGCGAGGAACTTTTACCTAAGTGAAGAGTTGATCTCTTTTGGAGATTGGAGGAATATAATAAAAGTACTGGCTGTGAAATGTTCCAAGATCTACCAACAGTTTATCCTGTAAATTCATTGAATTATTTGGTGCTGAATGTAACTTTACGCCCCAGGAGACCAGTATACCGTGTTGTGGGAGAAACGAACAAATGATGATGTTTATCAAATCCGGCCCAGTTAGACCCTTGGCGGTGACAGAGCCAGGTGATGAAAAGTGACCTCTGGACAGTTCAGAGGACCTGGTCATTACTAAGGCTAGCATTCCAAACTCAAATGGAGTTGATAAAGTAGTAGACCTGAAATAGTAGGGGAGGCCCTTATGGATTTGCTTGGCAGGAATGGTTCAACCCAGGTTGACTACAGAGAATCACAAAGGCGATGCATGGTAACCCGCCGCACAGACTGGTCACGTCATGGTTTCAGGTGTGTTCTGTAGAAGTGAAGCTGGGGTATCCAGTCTTCTCTGTGAGCAAACTCTGACCTTGGCTTCCTGCTGATATCAAATTGAATTAACTTCTTATGATCCTTTTAATTCACGCAGAATTTCGGGTTTGCAAATGGGTTGTTTAGTTCTCTCTGTAAAGTGCACGTGTGTGTCACTGGCATTGTACGTAATGTTGTAGGATTTAGTTTTTATGTCCTGTTCTACATGGCTGCATTCAACCTGATGGCATTACCAGATTTTCTGGACTATCAATTCAGTCTTTTCTTTTACCCAAGTCAGTATAATGACTAGTTTTGTTAAACGGGCAGTCGTGGAAGTTCCTTGTGTGTTGTGGATCTACTCATGGAAGAGACTTGGAGCGTAGCAGTCTTCCCTCCGCAGTGAATACAACCGTGAAGGAGCCAGTCCCTGCTATGGTGAATTGTACTTAACAAATTTTGTGTTGTCAATGTTCTGCAGGTTTGCAGGAATCCGTGGTGGTGGTTTTTTGGAAGGATTTGGGGTTATCCAGCTTCACAGAGAGCAACCACCACGCCCAAGAGCATCATAAGGCAGTAGAATGGGTAGGTTTTGTATTATTTGGGCATAGTTTTGTAAAAAAAGATTAAGAAATAGGCGACGGTTTGTGTATAGAAGTACAGTTGCAGCGAGGCAGAAGGTTTCCCAAAGTAACGTGTCTTGGGAGGGCGGGCTCACAATTACAAGGGATCTAGGAAAACCCCGTAGGTACGTTATCTCACAGAGTTGGGAAAGATTCAGCTGACTGTACTCTAGAAGAAGATTTGGGATCGAATGACCTGTGTTCGAAGGTATCAAGTCCTAGTAAAGTACATGCCCTGTCACTATGTAAATTTATTGGAGATCTCCAAATGGGGTGTACATCCAGGAGGCAGTAGTGTTCCTACCGGTGCTACCACGCACTGGCGGACTTAGGAATAATTGTAGGTCTCACTAGAAATGTTTAACATGAGAGGGTTGAGATTTTTAAGAGAATGTTGGAGGTACAACTTTCGTGAGAATGGATGGGTATACAATTATCGGGGATCAATCAGCATGCACGCCATAACTGGGATGAGCGTGCAAAACCTCAAACCATCTAGGGATGGTGCAATGAGAGGTCAATTCAACAACTTTGAAATTCTTTGAATCTCGTGTTTGGTAGGTTTTTTGAAATATTTATTTGTATTAAAAAGATATAAGGGTTGGCTGTTAGAATTTCTAAAGGTTGTTTTAGTAAAGAGGGCAAAAGACTTTGGTGGCAGTTAACTGTTCATTAATGTTCTTACACTTTGCATGGTAAAATGTTTATTTGTTAAACAAAACTGGTACTCAGTTTGAAAGTTGTTCGAAGCAAATCGATCTCCAGGAGTAGATCATTAAAAGTAGGGGAGTTTGTGGGTATGTGAGCCGTTAGTATTGGCGTTCCTAACCACGAGAGGCGCGTGTCATGGGGATCCCGTAGATGGAGAAAGAATGTAGAGTGGGAGGTCAAAAGGGTGAGGGTGGAAGGGTGTTTGGGGAAAGACGAGGAGATAGTAGGTAAAAGACAAGTGGAGGCGAGGAACTTTTTAATTATGAAGAGTTGATTTTTTGGGAGATTGGAGTGAATATAATAAAGTGGCTGAAGGAAATGTTCCAAGACTACCAACAGTTTATCCTGTAAATTCATTGAATTATTTGGTGTTGAATGACCCCTTTACGCTCCGTAAAAGCGTTTTACCACATTTGTGTAAATATTTGTTGACAATTGATGATCTGTACAATGGTGGAAAAGATTGGTGAATTTATCCCTCAATTGTGGGTTGTTGAGATATGATTTGTTTTAAATATTAAAGTTTGACTTCCGGTTTGACACAGGAAGTAAGGTCAAAGTGGTGTCATCTTTTAGTAAACATGTTTTGACAATGAACGACGGTTGCCGGGCTTCCCAGGCTGTTGGCTTCCCAAGCTGGCTTCCCAAGGCTCTCTAAGCTGGCTTGCCTGCGCTGGTCTGTCACTCCAAGCTGGCTTCCCAAGCTGGCTACTCCCAAGCTGGCTTCCGTCAGCTGGCATTTCATTTCCTGCTGGCTTCCTGCTGGCTTCCTGCTGGCTTCCTGCTGGCTTCCCAAGCTTGGCTTCCCAAGTTGGCTTCCAAATATTTCCCAAGCTGGCTTCCCAAGTCATTGGCTTCCTGCCATCTCACACGATAAGGTACATATTATTGTTGCTGTTGCACAATGATCCAGTAATTTTAGTTATTTTGTTCATCTTTAAACTTGAACACCGACCTCCATGTCCTGATGAAAATGTGCTCTGATCAGACTTGTTGTTGTCCCTTTAATTCATACAAACTATATATAATCTTTAATCAAACGTTTCCTTCAATACAAATAAGAATACGTTATATCACCCTGCATCGTAGTTCAACCCGGGACCTCAGAATGGTCGATATCCACCCAGGTGTATCATACAAAGACAATTAATTCACCATCTATATAACCAACTCCTTTACACATGTGAAGTTGAAGTAATTTTTTGTTGTAAAATAGGTAATATGGATTAGACTACAGTTGGAATCTCATAAGGTATACAATTAGTATCTCAACATCAAGTACAAATTTGTATGGTATTTGTATTAAATCATATTTTTCACATAATTATATCGGGCTACAATTAGGGTCTGGGCTTTTAATTTCTTATGAAGCAGCTGCTACAGTCAGAATAAAAATAAAATCACTGGGCTTGCAAAATTAGACCTTAGAATGACATCAGTCAGAATAAAAATAAAAAAGCACTGGACTTGAACTCTAGGACCTCCTACTTATAAGCCAAGAGTGTTGGAGTCCACTGGACCATTTTACCTCGGTCATTAGAATGTTTGTGTTTAGAGTTTCATTTATAAACCTTAGAGTAAAAAAAAAAAAAAAAAAAATAAACATTAGAATGACATCAGTCAGGAATAAAAATTAAAAAACAAACTCAAACTGATGACATCCTGGCCTGAACTTATGACTTCGGGTCTACTTACAAGTCAAGACTCTTATCCACTAGACCAACTAGCTGCGCTTAAGATAATAGCGTTTCAGTTAATTAATTAGAATGATATCATCCTAGTCAAAAAATTTTATTGCACATATTTACACTGGGTTTGAACTTCAGGGACCTCCCCACTGCTATACAAGTCAACATTAGTAGGCTACTAGACCACTTGCTGTAGTTGGTACAAATGCCGGTTTGAGTTTAATTATAAAACCTTAGATATAAAACCTTAGAATGACACTCAGTCAGAATAAAAATAAAAAGCACTGGGCTTGAAACTCAGGACCTCTCACTTAGTAGTCAAGAGTCTTATCCACTAGACCACTTGCTGTGCTTCAAATAATTGCATAAGTCCATATTCCATGAGACGACTTCCAGATAGAGGGTGCTAAAGCAAAGACTTTTGAGGTTTTATATTAGCATTTTTGGAGTGCTGGTGGGTACAAGAAGTGGCTCAACTGGTTAAATCACTGTGAAATAGAAACCGAAGATTCCCCAGATGGGTTCTGAGACCCACTGTGGTAAGGGAGAGTCCAGAGTTAAGTTTTTTCCTCGGGGGAGTGAGGGAGAGTGGGGAGAGGCGTGTTCTTTATGATTATCAAATAAAATTACATATTTATAAAAAGATGTTTGCATATTTTTGTTTAAAGTGAACCCTTTTCGTGTTACTAAAAAGGGAGAAAAAGGGCCTGAAAGCAAGTGCAGACATTCTTTCGAATATTTGTCCTTTAAACACGGTCTAATTAGCTAGGGCTCAATTAATGGGCCAAATTTGCTTTAACGGAACATTATGTGGGCATTGACATGTTCTTTATGATTATCAAATAAAAATGAATATTTATAAGAAGAGGTTTGGTAACATTTTGTTTTTAGTGTGAACTCCCTTTTCGTACAAAAAAATGAGAGAAAGGCCTGAAAAAGTGCAAAAGACACTCCTCTAATATTTGTCCTTTTAACACACGTGTCTAATTAGATACTACAATTAATGGGCCAAATTTGCCTTAATGGAAATTAATATGGACAATGACATATGTTCTTTATGATTATCACAAACAAATTAATTTATAAAAGATGTTTGGTACGTTTTATTTAGGGAACCCTTTTTGCACCAAAAGAGAAGAAATGTGTAATAAATTTACTAGCCAATTCAAAATAATGTCCCTTTAAACACGGTCTCATTAGACACTAATTAATTGGCCAAATTTGCTTTTGAACGGAACGGAAGTTATGTGGCAAATGACATGTCCTTTATGATTATCAAATAAATTTAATATTTATAAAAGATGCTTTGGTACAATGTTTTGTTTAAAGTGAACCCTTTCGTACAAAAAGGAGAAAAGGCCTGAAAAAGTGCAGGCACCTTCAAATACTATTTTCTGTCCTTTTAAACACGCAGGTCTAATTTAGGACACACCATTACTGGGCCAAATTTGCTCTTAATGGAAATTAAGTGTGGGCAATGATACGTTCTTTATGATTATCAAATAAAAAAATTTAATATTGGTAAAAGATGTTTGGTACATTTTGTTTAAAGTGAACCCATTTTCGTACTAAAAAGGAGAAAAGGCCTGAAAAAGTGTGCAGACACCTTTCCGAATTATTTGTCCCTTTAAACACGGTCTAATGTAGGACACTAATTAATTGTCCAAATTTGCCTTAACGGGAAATAAAGTGTGCAGCAATGACATGTTCTTTATGATTATCAAATAAAAAATTCATATTTATAAAAGAGGTTTGGTACATTTTGGTTTTAGTGAACCCCTTTTCGTACAAAAAAAATGAGAAAAGGCCTGAAAAAGTGCAGACACTTTCGAATATTTGTCCCTTTAAACACGGTCTAATTAGACACCACCATTAATGGGCAAATTTGCCTTAACGTAAATTAAGTGTGGACAATGACATGTTCTTTATGATTATCAAATAAATTTAATATTTATAAAATAGGTTTGGTACATTTTATTTTTAGTGAACCCCTTTTTGCACCAAAAAGAAGAAATGCGTGAATGAATTTTAGCCAAATTTGAAAATAATGTCAGTCTTTTTAAAACACGGTCTCTATTAGCCCTTTTCGATCCCACGGGCCTCTAAAAAGAGGTTTTGTTGTGGACATACGCTTCCTTCCCGTGGGGTTTCTAAAGGTGCTGGAATCGGCATGCCCTTGACGACCACGGCGACTTTAAATCACCACCTGAAAATGCTTGTGGTTTTGGGGGAGCCGTTGGCGCCCTTCACTATGTGACAGGAATGAAGTGTATGTGCTGCGGAAAAGAAAAGTGCGTCACTGTCTAGCGGTTCCTGGTGCTAGCGTCCACTCGCTTCCACAACGGTCAGTTTAATTTAGTTGCAATCATGATGGAATCTGGACATAAATCGATGGCATTTTGGCATGAGATTTTAAGACAGTGGCTCAGAATCAGATGACGAAGTAACGGATGACGACAGCACATTAGAAGTACTAATTCCAGCGGAATTCGTTGAACTTGGAAGAGGTAGGCCAAAATCACATGTAAAATGAATAACTATTATAACAGTTAACGTTACTCTTCCTGGCCCAATGCAAATTAACGTAATTCACTTATTTTCCTAGGCTATAGCGTAAATAGCGTTACAATGCTGTCACTGGAGTTGAGTAATGTAAATTTCTTAGAAACATGGATCCCTTTTAATAGATTGACCACCAATCCCCACCCCCTGGACTGGGTCAAACACAAGTCAAGTGAAATGTACAACTATTGCTAGTAGTTTGTTGGGGTAATATTTGTATTCATTGGAAACAGTGTTGATGTATAGATATAGCACAGAAATTTTAACATTTACCCATAGCCGGTCGTGCTGTTTTAGCGTTAACAGGCTGAAAATGCACTCTTAGTCTCAAGCTTCCAAAGAATAGCCTTGTATTCGAAAAAGGCCCTCATAAGTCGGCTATTATGCAAGAAGTTGGGGAATTCACATTCACATACAATCCACATTAAAAGCCTGAAAATTAATAAACACGAGTTTCCTGAGAGTGGATGTGAATCTGCCATATTTATTTTTCCATAAGCGCACATATTCATTTTGCGCATGACCCTCTGTGGGCCTGTGCACATGCAGCATTGAGATATTGTATTTACAAAGTGACCGACATTAATCCTCATTTGCCTTGTTTTTTCGTTGCAGCCTCACCTGCTCAAGGTGACAGCCGACCGAGATCAAGGACGACAGTGAAAGTTAGATTTCGATCCGGTTTGGGAACGACGAGACCACGGTATATTACGGTGGGACTGTGCAGTTCAATGGAAATTTGGCCCCACCGGGCGACTTTGCCACACTGTCAGCAGTGGAGATCTTCATAAGTCTGTATTTTGTCAACTCGTGTGGATATGCTCATCGATGAGACTAATCCTATGCGCAGCAAAACACAGACTCAAATCTCTGGTCAACAATTCTCCTGGCAATCCAAACCAACATTCCAGAAAATCGATGGCATTTGTGGCATCACTTCTCAGCTGCTATGGGCATAAACAAATCCTGCTGCAATACAAGATGTACTGGTCAACATCTGAAGTTCTTTTTCGATCCCATTCTAGCCCTGGGTCGATCATGTCCCAAATCGGTTCAGTTCAATTCTTCGTTCCTCCACATCTCAAATAACTAAATTCTTCAGAGTTTTGGCTAAACGGGACAAACTTTCAAAGTTCAAGGCCCTTGATAGGAAGTCCTCGCCCGAAAGTTTCTCAACCTACAGATAACTCCTGGCTATGAATCTGTCTCCAGACGAGAGTATGTTGAAATTAAGGACGCTTAAGTTTTGTTCAGTACATGCCTAACAAAACCTATCAAACGGGTATTAAAAAGCCTCTCCTGAACGTAGTCCAAAACAGGATACATCGTGGTGCTTGGAAACTGTATTACAGGAGCGATTTCCGTACACCAAACTGTTTAGTGATGCAGACGAGATTTCAAGTCATCAGACTGCCATCCCACCAAAACCCAACAGTTGCAGGAAAAGCAAGTCACATTGATCTGGTCCAGTGGACTTGAGAGAATAAGGGACACGTATTACATTGCCAGATAATTAATATACTAGCCCAGCTCTTAAAGCTAAACTTGCTAAACTAGGATTCGGATGTTGTGGAACTGTTCGGTTACACTACACAGGGAATACCCCAGCCGCAAAACCCAAAAAACCATAAAATGGAAGAGAAAAGGAGATGACCCATTTTTTTTGGTGAAAAGGTGGGCACCAATTGTGTATCGTTTGGCAAGACAAAAATCTGGTACACTTTCAGAACTAATGTAGGCAACACTGATTTGTCCAAAAAGCAAATTCGCTGTAATAAGAGCACAAGTGGATTTTGTGGATGTTATGAAGCCTAATTGTATTGAAGATTACAACAAAAACATGGGTGGAACTGATCTTGCCAACCAATGTTTTCAGTATTACAATCATACACACAGTAAGCTTGAAATAGGTGAAAAGAGTTTTTCCATATGCTGAATATCCATGTATTGTCAACACTAGCAGAGTAATATTCTACCAGTATAGCAGGGAACAAAATGTTGTAATCTGATTACAGAGATAGGGATTGTACAGGGCTTGCTGTTGGTTGGGGAACGTGAACGAACAAGTCAGTTGAGATACCATATTCCTATTGAGTTGAGCAGGGCAACAGCACTATCCTGGCAAAACCCTCAATGGAAAGAGAATGCTGACTGCATTGTTTGCAGTAACCGAAAATTAGGCAGGCGAAACAAACAAAAGCATGATCTGTAAACAATGTACACAACCTATGTGCGTAGTTCCTTCGCTTTGAGAAATACCACATCACTTGATTGTAAATCTATTTATTTAGCCTCCTTTCAATGTTGGGAACAGATGGTCGGATGTCGCAGATTGCATAGTCCAAACCCAATATTGAAATTGGGGGTGAGGGTTGTTAGCATGGGATTGTGATGTATGTACACTGAATGGTTCATTTTCCCAAGTAGAAAACAAAACAAAAAAATCCCCAAAAATCTAACATCCAAGTTATTGTTTATTACCGCAAGAAATCAGATACATGTACCGTGATTTGTGAACATTGAAATATCACCCATTTGTATTATTACTTTTCTTCCAGTGTAAATACTGATCTAAATATTTCATTGCTTTTGCTTTTTACACTTAAAAAATCTGCACAATATTTTCCTCCCTTTGTAGTACCTATTTTTACCATCAGTTTAACATACAAATATATTTGAGCCATTTATCGGTATGTGTACAGTACATGTAAAAAAAGTGTCTATTACTGCAGAGTGAGGGCGCACTTCCAATGAAATTGTGAAAAACCCACTGGTGCTGAAGCTGACATTAGGCTCCTAACACACTGTGGTAAAGAAGGGTACTCTCTTTCATAACTGGCTGGTACATGAAAGGGTTAGACACTAATTAATTGGCCAAATTTGCTTTAACGGAAATTAAGTGTGGGCAATGACATGTTCTTTATGATTATCAAATAAAATTTAATATTTATAAAAGATGTTTGGTACGCTTTTGTTTAAAGTGAACTCCTTTCGCATTCGCACAAAAAAAAGGAGAAGAGAAAGGCCTGAAAAAAGCGTGCAGGCACCTTCTCGAAATATTTGCCCTTTTTAAACAATCATCGCTCTAATTAGATTAACTAATTAATGGGAATACCAAATTTGCCTTTAACGGAAATTAAGTGGGCATTGACATGTTCTTTATGATTATTAAATAAAAACAAAATTTATATTTATAAGAGAGGTTTGGTACATTTTTGTTTTTAGTGAACCCCTTTTAGACAAAAAATGGATGAGAAAGGCCTGAATAAAGTTAGCCAACTTTCGAAAATTTGTCCCTTTTAAACACGGCCTTAATTAGACACTAATTAATTGGGCCAAATCATTGGCCTTAACGGAAATTAAGTGTGTGACAATGACATGTTCTTTATGATTATCAAACAAAAATAATATGTATAAAAGAGAGAAGTTTGGTACATGTTTATTTTTAGTGAACCCATTTTCGCACCAAAAAGAAGAAAAGGCGTATGGAATAAATTTTAGCCAAATTTGAAAATAATGTCCCTTTAAACACGGTCTTAATTAGAGACACTCAATTAATTGGCCAAATTTGGCCTTGAACGGAAATTAAGTGTGGGCATTGACATGTTCTTTATGATTATCAAATAAAATTCATCATTTATAGCAGAGAGGTTTTAGTACATTTTGTGTTTTAGGTGAACCCTGTGTACAAAAAATAAGAAAAGGCCTGAAAGTGTCACATGACACATATCCAAATATTTGCCCTTTAAACACAGTCTAATTAGACACACTAATTAGTTGGCTGCCACAAATCTGCTTTAACATAATGGAATGAACGTGATGCATTGGACATAGTTCTTTATGATTATATTAATAAAAACACATTTAAATAAAAGGTAATTGGTAAAATTAACTGTTAATAACTTTCACCCTTTATAAGCTCAGTAAATTGTGCCGCTCATTCCCTTTTCTGAATTGCTGGCTGTGAAATTATGGTTGAATTCCCAACCGCGAATTCTATCACATCTGCAAGGATGGCTTTCTGGCCTACCATTTGCGGCTAGCTTCAGTCTGGTAAATATTTAGTCTGCTTTTCTTCTCTGCTGTAATTTTTTCTGCATACTTAGTCCATCTGTGTAAGGCTCCACTCTAGCTAGCTAATGTGCATTTGTATTCTAAAAAAAAAAAAAACCGAATTAACTGTAACCATCTCCAAATCCCTGCAAAACCTCCAAGGGGCACTTTTTGGGAAAATTCACACTGTTGGAAACTGGTACTTTCACCTCTTTCAAATGGAGACAAAATTACCTGGCAAACTCTTGGAGAAGTACAGGCCAAAAGTTTTAAAATTACAGTAATACTTGTTGAGATATTCTTAAAAATATTTGGGTGAGAACTTAGAAGTTAAGTGATGGACAGTGGCTCACATGGTTAGCTAGTTAGGGTTAGGGTTAGGGTTTATAGTTAAGGCAATGCAAACAAAATTATCTTTTGTACCGACATTTCTGTTTTATTTCTCTGCAAGTTTGATGTCTTTTTCCAATCCATTTTGTAAAAATAGTATTTGGTTAACTTATTCAAAGTTTAGGGCCCTCAAAAAGGTTTCCTGTCATAGGTCGGCTTGAAAATCGGTGTGGTTACATGCGACAGAGTTACCAGAAATTGGAGACTTTTTGGGGCCTTAGTTTTTGCCATATCTTGTCAACTGATATACTTACGCATGTGCACTGAATACAACATACCTTTTATCTGATAAAATATAATGACTGATCACACACTTTTGTCTGCTAAGTATTTTAGGGAAGGTGAGATAGTATATGTTTTAGGAAACATGCATTAATTTTTTAATCCATTGTTGGCACATGTCAACAGAATTTTTTTAATTAAAGATAATGATTCCAATGTTCTGTAAGATTAAACACCTGACGAGATACCCGCCAAGTACCTCGAAGTGGCAGAAGTTATTTTTGAGTTTCATTGTTTTTTCCCAGAAAAAAACCCACAGATGGCTGGGAGCTCATTGATATCCTAAAGTGGACCATCTCCACATATCTTAGAAGGTACGTCAGTTCCCAGAGCTGCAGTGTAGTTTTTTTTCTGGGCTGGAAAAGTAATTGAGCGCTGCGCAGTGTGTTGTGCACAAATCAACCATTCATCGTACAATAGGCCTATAAAGACCCTACCCAGGCAGATCTAACCTCTCTGGATAAGTGGAACCATCTGTTCAGCATCTGGCTGTGATAGTTTGATGGTCTATGCGGACAGCCAAAAGTGTGCCAGGGCATAATCCTCACTCACCCCTCTCTATGAGACAGAGTGTCTGAGTTATGCTAAGCCATGTATGGAGGAGATAAAGTGATACGGCTATTTTACTGTTTGCAAGGTATCATACAGGAGAGAGAGATACACTACACAGCCGTTGTGTGTCATCTGGGGTTGAAAATAATATCAGACAATAGCGCAGAGGCATGAAGTTGAAGTCATTTGGATGTAAAAAAGTCAATGGGGAATGCAGAGAACAATTTTTAATATAACTTTACTAATCTCATGCTGGTTGTGAGCCCTACTGTTTTTACAGGTAGGTAAATTACAGGGTGCCACCTGAAAAGAGGGGAGGTTATGCCAACGCCTTTGTCGAAGTTGAAAATACCCCAGACAATAGCAGGGTATGTGTAAAGTCATTTGATGTAAAAATCAATGGGAATGCAGAGATAACACCTTAATATAATTAATTTTAGATAGGTGCCACTGGAAAGTGGAGAGGTGCCACGTTCGAATAAAGTCGTGGGTAGGTCCCTCGTCGGAGGGTAACACCATACTCCAGACAGAATATTTTCAAGGGATAATTACAGCCATTGACAATGTACATGTAGTATGCTTAGGCGTAGCTGACTTGCCTCTGCTTGATGCTTGTACATGTACATTTAGGTCAAGGCTTATAAAAAAGCCTCTTTTCGGTGGTCTTGGGGCACCAAACTAATTCAGAAAGAGGCTTGTGGCTCTTGAGAAAACCCTGTGGTCTATGCCAATCCATAAGTTACATGTAGTTGATGGCCAGGGCAGGGTAACGCCATGTGATTTATTCATTATATTACGTAGTATGGCTGATGCAGTGAAGAGTGTATGAAATACATGTAAGGCTGTGCGTTTTCCGTTATTTCAGGAACCAGATACCCAAATTAAAACCTCGACACCAAGTCGTCGAAATAATTTCGTAAAACACATAAATATTTCTCTGATTGTATAAAATAACCAATACTAACACAAGTTTCTCTTTGTTTTATTTAGAGTCATAATAAATGTGGACTTACTCGTAAACTTCCGCCTATATTAAAAAACGATCGAAAGCATCCCTATTCCCCACACCTTTACAACAAAACTGTAGACCTATCAGTGATTTAAATATTCAGTCGGAATTTGGCAGTCGCCTACGGGTTTAACTGGAAAATGGAACCGGTAATGGTTAGCTTGGTTTGTCGGCACCGGATACCCAGCACAGCCTCAGTATGAAGATCGGTGCGTTCATGTGAAGACCCTCTCTGGTATTGGTACAGGATGTATCCGAGTCAACTGCAGTCTCTTTTGCAGCAAGAGAATGGCTAGCACACTCAGCCCATCAGATTCTTATATGTGATTCGAAATCACCAGTGTAGAAAATGTCCTTTCAGACCAGACGCAAGATTGTGGGACCCAGAAGCCGGGTAAACAACTCCCTCCACTTGTTGTATGTACTTGATGTACTTACGAAGTAGCGACATTAGGAAAAAAAAATCGTTGTTTTCTATTATTCTCTTCTGAATGACTTCTTCACAGAATTTTGTGTACGCATCATTGTACCTCGGTGGTGTTTTGTCTGATGGATCTGGCCTTGTCACGAATTGGGTGTACTCATTATAGCAAAGACGATGATAGCAAACTTTTAAAGCCACAAGATTTTTATCTTCTGGGCTGGAAATGAGTAACCTCATCCTGCTGCCCAATGTGGTTGCTTCCACCAGTCTGCAGTCAAGGTTTGGCACTGTGAATACTTGCCAAGCACAGTTTTCCTGGATGAGTCTGTTGTCTCACCTGTCCCTTCTTGTTGCAGATAATGCAATAATCAGGCAAACGTGGGGGCTTCTCGGCTGCCAGGGAGGAGTTTTCTCTGTTCAGTGCTGCATTCTGTGCAGCAGTTTAATTCATCTTAACCATTCATTGTAGTATGGCACATAAAGACCTACCCAGAAACTTGTTGTTGAAAGTGAGTAAGGGGTTAGGGCATTGTGAACAGAAACAGATGGGGGAAAAGAACAAAAACTACACAAAATGTGAAGAGATAGAAAGAAAAGGAACAAGAAACTGAACAGCAATCAAAACCTTTTTTACTTGCTTTTCTGATGTACTGTTTTATCAGATCTTGAGTTGTACCTCCAGTTCTTTTCAGAACTAATTACTACTCAATTGAGCATTTCACATGGTGTCACCGCAATTACTCTTATTTATCAGATCTTAACATGAAGTCTATTACCCACATGAAGTATGCGCCACTCATGCGACTTATAGTCCAGGGCATAGGTGTTAATTTCCATGACATTTATCAATGTTTTACAACCCAAGGTGCAAGGTCTGGAAAGAGAAGCAGTGCAGTCTGGGAAATGACCCGACCGTGTGAGAGAACTGTATCCAGCCAGCACACCTTAGCTGCTCATCAAACACACCAAACACTGTCTTCGCCCCACAGATGGTTCGCAAATACCACAGATGGTTCGCTTGTGTCTAGTTTGGCAGGTAGTGGTAAGATTGGCGCTCAAGTTCTCTTAGGGAACTATCTTCGCGGGAAACGTCTGTCCCATGATGCCCTCATGCAGGCCGGGCAGAGGTGAGCAAAACCCTCATAACCAAGCTGGTTGTGCATGCGACGAATTTGGAAAACAATGTCTTGCATAGATTACAGAAGGTCACATTTAATGGGTAACAGACTTCTGATCTTACACATGTAAAGTTTTACTGCATAACCTTTGAAACTTGACTGAATTGTACAATGTGCGCGTACCTTGATGTTTTCGCTTTCTTCTCATTCCTTTTCTGCAGCCCTGCCAATCTGGGAAATGTCACAGAAGCTGCTTGTAGCACTCAGAGTGGTATCCATAAATTCTGTATTTAAAAAATGTGGTCAGACATTTTTTTAAACATTGTAATTCCAGGAAGAATGTTGTATACAACCGCCTACTTTTTTCTCGCTCATTATAATCTATATTAATGTAATCTTACCTGCTCAAGGTGTGAGACATAGATGATGATGGACATATACCGAACAGCAAAGAAACGTCAGATGAATACATAAAGATATCAACAGGTATATTTTGTAACGCATATACTTTGAAACCATTCAAAGTCGTGATTCCATCCGCCTATAGGATTTTCAGGGCACAGTCATGATCTCAGGAATGATGTTAGATCGCATATTTCGCGCCGCGCTAAAAACGATACATGTAAAACTCTTTGTGGTTGAAAGTTATGTCAAATCGATTTAAATCAATGATTATTTCTTTTGCTGTTCAGTATATAGTCAAATTATTTCAGAATCATTTGTTTAATGACAAATCAGGCATTTTTTGGTATGATGCACTTCAGCCTCAGTCATGTCAGTCTGATCTTTGTCAACTCCCCAATTTAGTGCAGACCAACACGGTCCAAGGTGTATGCGTAACAGTGGCAACTATAATAGGATTTTCTATTTTCTGAGGGGGAGGATTTTTTAGAAGGGAAATAAAGTTCTGAAAACCATCATAAAAGTGGATTTTAAAGCGATAAGTTTTCACTTTCAGTACCCTCAAAAATCGATAAAATCAACTATTTAACTGGTTAGTGGTTGCAAAAAATTCCACAAAAACACTTATAAAGTGGTTGTTGGATACAACATTCTTTCCATAATTCCTTTTCTAGGATTATCGGTCATGTATACGGATGCATGCATACGATGCATGCGTACGAGATGCATACGATGCATGCGACACGGATGCATGCATACGATGATGCATACGGATGCATGATGCATGCATACGGATGGCGATGGGGCTACATGATGGTGGTTATGATATCGATGCCGTGGGATGACATGTATACGGATGACATGCATACGGATGGCATGGATACAGCACTGATGAAGGCATACACGGATGCATGTGCATACGGATGCATGCATACGGATACATACATACGTGTACAGGTACATTCAATAGGGTATGACATGTATTACTGAAAGTGTGACGCGCGACGATATAGGTAGAAAAATTTAACAATGGGTTACCAATTCTAGGGGTCACACACAGACTCCCTCCGTATCCTTCAGTAGCAAAAAGTGAGTGAAGCTTTGAACATTGTGAGATTGTTGTTTTAATTTCAAAGATTTTTTTGAAAATTTCATGAAAGTGAGCTATCCCAGCGTAATAACGGGTTTATATGCCAGAAAGTGTCTGCTGCTTGGGCAAGTGGTTTAACAAAACAAATTGTCAATGACACAAATTGTCACGTCCAAACATGACCTTTTTTCTACACAGAGTCCAGCTACATTTTTAGAATACGCACTTAAACATTTTTTTAAAGTAAAAAATATGTAGTAGGCTCATGACCAGGTTCCGATAATGTTTCAACCTCATTTAAAAAGTAAACACTGCATTACCTGTGACAGTGATTCTGAGAGTTGTCCATCGGTGCCTTGTTTGTGCTTCATCGCCGTTTTCGGCGACGCGGCGACGCGCGCCAACGGCCCAGAATCTGATCAAGTCCCAGACATGTGTACAGACTACAGTACTCATGATGCCTCCGCTTTTCTTGGACGATGTCAGACTCCTAACTGAAACCATCTATTTTCCTCCACCTATTTTATGCACATGAAAGAAACTTTTTTCCAGCTCTTTTTCAGAAAATGACAACAACTTGGAATTCACGCTGCATTACATTACGCATAACACATTGGTTTTTAGACACATTGTCAATGTCATTGTATGCAAACAGGCCTGACACTAGTGACAGGGCAGCCATTATTGTTGTTGCTCGTGCTTGCTGCAGGTCATGACCTCATAAACCTATAGGGCCTAGGGATCACTGACACTTGATTAAGCGCTATATTAGATATTTTCAATACTTCGCTTTTGCGCGGCGGCTGAATGCATTTTATGGATTGGATGGCAAGTTGGCTCTTTTCAGGCTGAGGAGTATTTCCATGGTTGGTTAGGACCGTACACTGGTATTCCTGGTCAGGGTATTCATAAGTTCACACCCGAGAGGACAGGAGTATATAACAGGTGCTGTATATTAAGAACATTCAGTTCCAGCGGCGCAAATTTGTCGACAAAAGTGAGGAAATAGCCTAAATAACACAGTGTGTACCGTGATATATTGAGGCAAAGTGCACCCTCACTCGATTGAGCTTTGGTACAAACTAATGCAGGGCAAAAGTTAAGTTTGTAGGGCTGGAAAGAATGTCGTATCCAACCGCCACTTTTAAGCGTTTTGGGGAATTTTTGGCAAACCACTAACCAGTTAAAAATACCCTATCGATTTTTGGGTACTAGGTTTGCAGAAAGCTTAAAAGTATCTTTAAAATCCAATTTTATGATGGCTTTCGGACTTTATTTTCTTCTAAAAATCATCTTCAGAAAATAGAAGAATCCTATTATAGTTGCCACAGCGCATGTACAATGACATGTTTGCTACTTATTGGGAGGTGATAAGATCAGAATGCGTGACTGAGGAAGTCATCGATACCAAAAATGCCTGATTTTTCATGAAACAAATATTCTGGAAATTTGAAGTATATATGTCCATCATCATCTATATGTTCTCCACCTTAATGAGCCGGTAAGATTACATTATTGGTTATAATGAATGAGAAAAAGTGGTGGTTGTGTTCGACATTTCCCTGTGGTCTCGTTTCTAAAT
>CM055824.1:2892595-2947380 GCA_029582265.1 Zoroaster sp. YZ-2022
ATGTTATTTTTGCAACAAAAGCCTACGTTTGGAGAAAATTGGACCACTTGTTCAGGCTAGTGTCAAACAATCACAGATAGAATAAAGGACCTGAGGTTCATGACATTGAACCATTTTACTAATCCCTAATATGCTGCAGACCTGAAATCTTTTTTTTTCGGACAAATTTGAGGACATACAAATTATGATAAACACATCGTACATGAATTTTCATTATTTAGTGAGGTGCACCCCTCGGCCAGACGTTATACCAACGTATTGTCAAAGTTCCGCCGACGGTGGCGCGACATATATCGTGCTTTTCTGACGTATTGGCGATATCAGAAAATGTTAAAATAGTGTAAGCGGGACTATCATTTAAATGACATTTGATGACCACCGGTTGACGTTGTACAAGTTAATGAAGCAAGAGATGGAGATTGTTTGACATACTCATAAATCATTCCACAAGAAGGAGCAGCGCAGCAAAAGAACGTTTCCCCAGGATCTCTTTGTCAATTTCTTACTCAGAAGAAGTTCATGATGTGATCTCATGAAATCACGATTTGAGTGATACAGTTTAGTAATTCTGATAAATAGGATGGTGACATATCAATGGAAGAACGATAAACATACATTAAGATTTTGAAAACAATCCTGTCTAATCGGAGCCAATGAAGATCTCACAATATTGGTGTAATGTGTTCTCTTGGTTTAGTCGGTTACAATTCTAGCAGCTATGTTTTGAAGACGAGACAGACGTAAATTTGTGTATCTGGTAGACCATATAAAGTGTGCCCATGTCAGGCGGAGGTGACATACGCATGAACAAGTTGTTCTGTAGCCTCTTGAGAGATGTATTTTCTGATGAGGCCGATGTTGCCAGATGAAATGAGGAACATTTAGAAATTGAAGAAATATGATCATTCAGTGACATGTCACAATCAAATATAGCCTTAAATTGCGAACTCTAGTAGATGTAGATATCTTGGAGGTGCCAATACGAAGATGAGGAATTTTGACTTTTCACGCTGCTGTTTTGATCCAAATATAATAAACTCAGACTTGTCATCATTTAATTTTAAAATTAGAAGACATCAGTTACGAATTTCATCAATAGCGATTCAAGTCGACGTATAGCTGATGTCAGCTTCAATTTGATCAGGGTTAAATGAGATGTATATTTGTGAGTCATATATATTGTTCGAATCTTACCCTTTGATTTTGATAAATATTAGCACCTCTATTCCACTTCAATATTTTGCTTACGATGCAATTTCAAGCAGTCTAGTCCGTCCTTTTCTCTACTTTCCTCGAGTCCACCTACACGACACGGTTCGTGGGTGCTTGCAACCAAACAGTCACCGTGACTGGCTCAGTCTAGGCCTTGGTCCGTGTGCCGTGCTCCCATGCTAACCGCTGCTCCCCTCATGCAATAGCTAGCATCCTCAGTAAGCATTACCCCTAGAACGCCCTCCTTTCTGAGTTGTACTCCTTTCACTTTCGTCAAATACCTTTCCTTATATGGAACAAGGACATGTTGTATAACCTGATTTTGCACAGTTTCTACCCTCAGACATGAGCAAGCTTCTCATTGGCTAGACACTAAACTAGGCTAATGTTTTATTCAATCCTAGGCTTTAGATTTCTATATAAACCCAGAATTTCCTCATCTCGGGAGTGGGGTTCGAATGATATCTGTCGCTCGATCCGATCCATGACGTGCGATATCCGAACTATGTACGGTCAGAGAATCGTTCGTTGAACCAATGGTGCAGTGCGTCGATATGACCATTGGTTCGCCTGCTAATCGGTCTGATGCACCTCTGGCGTCAGACACCCCGTGTAGTCAAACCCTGGTGGTCCCCGTCGTCAAGACTGACCAGCCGTCCGTCTCTCGTGGGTGCCCGTACCGTATACCGGTGACAAGCCGCATGAACGTTTGACGGTCCTGGCACCCGACCCCTTTTAGCTGGTATTACTCGTACACCCATTCGGAGGAACTCGTATTTATCAACTATTAATTTAATGATTGAACTACCTACCCCCTTTTTTTTCATTCGTGCCTTTTATCGGGTTTAATAAAAAGACAATAAACCAACCCCATTTTATTTTTTCCCAAAATTTGTCCGCCCTATTATTTTTTTGACCCACAATAGTGGGAATAACCTAATTTGGGACGTGGGGTAAAACTTTAACACTATCGATAAAGAACTTTTATGAACATTTTGTTATATTAAACCTTTCTTAAGCCCAAATTTGCCCGTCTGTTAAAAAGCACCAACGGGTTCCCGCACTATCAATGAACTGTTTATGACCCTTCAGTTTCCCTTTCCAGTATAGTGCCCAAAAAAACCTGCCCAAAAGTTTTTAAAAACCCTACCCAATCCCCAGCGAAGGGCCCCAAAACGTCATTTGCGTCTTTTCATAAGGGAGTGACGAAGACCCAAAAAGAACCTTCGAAAAAGGCTATGAGCGAAAACGTGCAGTGGGGCCGACAATGGGCAGCGCACTGACCAAGTCAGTGCGCCCTCTTTCTGGAAATCCCCCTTTTTAATCCGTCCACCAGCACTCACCGATGACTTCCACCCTACAGAGCTTTGGTTGGACAATGACATTTAAAGATCCTGTTATTAAATGGCTCGAGGGCTGGGTTTTGGCCCATTTTGATTTTAAAGATTGAACACCGTGCGGGGAAAAAACATGGAAATGAATCCCTCTCTAGGGTGCCGTGTACACGTCCCCGTCTTCGACGTGAACTTTCCCACTGAACTACCATTGGTTTTGCAAGTTTTCCTAAGGGTGAACTGTGGTCGTTTTCCCAAAAAAGTCGAGGGTAATCCCCTATCGACCAGACGAATCCATACCTCTGCGACATCCCCCTAAAAATTCCCCGATATTGTCATCCCCCTTCCCATTCCATACTTAAAGTTAACCTCCCTTGGAGTTTTTCAAACTCGGCCTGTTTGCGCTCGTGCGTACGTTATCAATTTTTTTCGCCCCCTCGGCCGTTTTGCAAACACAGCTGGGGCTCCCCGGGCAAACCGTTTTTTAACGCCTCGCCAGGGGTATCACAACCGATGGGATGGCAAAGTCAGGGAAAAATCCGACACTAGCAATAACGGTGAAAGGGGAACCAGGCAAGTGACGAACGAAAAGCCCTGCCCCCGACAAAGGCGCCTTCCCGGGGGTGCCTTTCAAACTATTTCCCCCGCCTCCCCAAGGGAAATAATTTTCCGCCAGGGAAATCGGCAAAAAGCCAAAGGGAAGGAAAGCCTGGGGCCAGATATTGGCGAAAACTGGGTTTGTGTCAAAATCGCAACCAAAAATGGTTAAGCAACACCGTGTCATCCCAAACGTGTCCTCTGAGATGGGTAACTGGAAAACTCAATCATACCTGCAACTTTTTTACTGAAGGCCAAGACACCATTTTGTCACAACGCGATGTGTACATCCCCCCCATCTCAAGAAAAGACAAAAACACAAATTCTCTGGTACCGGCTGAAAAATACCCGGGGGGGTGGATAAAAAAAGTCGCACTGGCCGTCCATACCCAAAATAATCCCGCCCCCAGAATCAGGGGTTTGTTTCCCTTCCCCAACCACCGAACCACCCTCCCTGTCATCCTGTCCCCTGAAATTGCCCCCCCCACAGAAAACCCAAACGTACCACCCCACCCAAGGTTTCCCCCAGCCCCCTTCACGGGGCCCAGGGGACCTCTTTGGTCAAGGAACTCTAGTAAACAAACAAGAACGACTCTTTTCATTCAAAAATTTCCCGACTGTACCTCTAAAAAACTGTTCGGTTTAATCTGTATGTGTGGAGTCCCCGAAAACGTCAAATATCTTTTTTGTACATCTATAAATTACGTGTTTTAATTTTTTCCTAAGATTGTTTTTTTACAGAATTAGTTGCCTGGGTTTTTTGTAGTTCGTAGACCAAAACTATAAAGTGACAATTGATGAACTATTTTGAACTCTAAGATTATGCCTCGTCAAATGAACTCTATGATTTTTTTCATCAACGATATCGCGTTTTAGCTGATTCACCATGTGATCATCTATGATTTTTGTTTTATAAAGAAATTTTTTATTGTTTTTTTTTTGTTTTTAAATTTCTTTAATCAAAACAGGACGTTTGGCTCGGGGGAAAAGTGTTACGAATCTTCCCTTTGATAAAAATTTGCACCCTCTTTCCTTCTTCTACTTCCCAAAATTTTCTTGTGCAATTTCAACAGTCTAGTCCCCGGTTTGTTTCCCCCGGGCCCTCGATTGTTATGAATATCAATCCATACATGGACTACTTTTGTCCATATCCCCCGCCAACCCAAAAAGCAAACAACACCGAGCCTTGCGTGCGTCATGCCACCCTCCCCCCATTTGGGGGGCCGTCCTTTGGACTTTTTTTTCTACTTTCCTCCGGGTCCATCCCAAAACCGCACGGTTCGTAGTGTTTTAAAACAGTCACCTGACTGGCCCCCCGTCAGTCATAGGGCCGGTCCCCGGCCCCTGCCAACCGCTGCGGCGGCCACAATAACAGCATCCTTACCCCCAGAAACGCCCTCCTTTCTGAGTGTTCACTTTCTTTCTCAAATACCTTTTTAAAAGTTTGCACATGTTTTACCCTTTTGACCGGAGGGAAATTTTTCATTGGTAAGACATAAACTGGGATAATGTTTTATTCAATGGCCCAGTTTCTATATAAACCCCGAGATTTCCCTCTCGGGAAATGCGTTCCGAATGATATCTGTGCGACTCGTCCGATCCAGACAGTGCGATATAGAACTTTACGGGTCAGAGCCTCGTTCGTTGAACCAATATGCGGTGCGTCGTATGACCATTGGTTCGCCTAGCTAATGCGGTCTGATACCCCTCTGGCCCCGTCCAGACCCCGTTAGTCAAGCCCTGGTGGTCCCCGTCGTCGAGCCCGACCAGCCGTCGTCTCTCGGTGGCATTGCCCACCGGTGACAAGCCGCATGAATGAATGATGGCCCTGGCTGTATCCGATCCTTTAGCTGGTATTACTCTACACACCATTCGGAACTCGTATTATGTCTAACTATTAATTCTAATTATTGAACTACCTACCACTCTTTTATGTCATTCGTGCCTTTTATTGTTGTTGAATGCAGAAAAGACAATAAACCAACCCATTTCATTTTGTCACAACAAAGTTTGTGTCCCCTATTATTTTGTTGACCCACAATAGTGGGGAATGCAACAATATAAACATTTTTATATAAGCACTGCATTCAGTCATGGAGGAAGGAATAATTATAGGCTACTTCCTCCATGATTCAGTTGAGTTTTCACAGAGCTGAGGTCGATTTATCACAAGGTGATTTATCACAAGAGGTCAAGTTGTCACGGGTCGGCTCGCTCATAGGTTGAGTTTTGTGGGTCGAGTTGTCACAAGAGATTAGATCTGATCTGTCCTTCCGTGTGCCTTGTCTGGGGTTTGTTATGATTGACATCAGCAAGTTTGTTATGACTGACAGATGGGACTGTGGGAAATAGCTGGATGATATCCTAAGCGCTGGGATACAAGTGTATGCTTTATTTTCAATAACATTGCAAAAAAATCCTGATAATTTTACATGAAACCAAAGAACTAAATTGAAATGTATAAATGGTAAAAACTTAATTTCATCTGGAGACCATTTTGCCATGGAATATATTCAATAAAACTAAAACAGCCATAGGTTTGTTTGCAAAGGTTGAAGGTTAGTCGGGCGGGGGCGCTGTTTGCCTCCTCAGCTCTCCAGTCTGTGCATCTAGTGCTATAGTGAGTGGGGTGCACGGCACTTTCATGACCGTGAAAAGAAAGCGGCGGATGGAACATAATACATGTACAATGCGTGATCACATCAGTGGATAGAATCAAACCGCAGAGAAGACCAAAAACAAGGCAGGGAAATTTGGGCAAAAACACGTGTAAGTTGCAATATTTTTTATTATCAAGCATAAACGTAATAACAATACAGTATAGATACATAGTATTTGGGGGTTTGTGCAATGTGTTTATTTTTCGTGAAAATCAATAGCCTAACTGTGTTACTGTAGAAAGTGTAGTGTTAGTGTTACGTTTTTGTACACTCTGCATCCTAAAAACTATAGCCTATATAGCACTTTCTTATGACATATGTGAATAACATAACGATGGGATCATCCTAATTCCTAACTATAAAGTAAATACACAGTCACAGACAATGAGACATGCCTGGTTCACAACTAATTTCTAACTTCAAACAAATTGTGAATGTAAAAATTTCCCACACTGATCGTACGTGTAGGCCTCCCCGTCTATTGAAATGACACTTAACCTTTCAGGGCTGGTTTAGCATTCTCAGAAAGCTTACAAAACTATGACATAGACTGTCATACTCATAGACCTATTACTGTTTGCATAAATTTATCAAACGTTAGGTCATGCTTTTACAAAAATAAAAATCATAGTGATATTTTAACTGGAAAGTAAGTGCTTGTGAAAGTGGAAAAAGTTGTTTTAACTGACCCAAGAATACACTTGGTCTTGGCAAGAACTGCATAATATTTACAATGCCTGGCTGGCTTCATGAATTTTCTGACAGAATCTGCTTTGTACACAAATTAATGGAATTGCATTCATTTGTGTACAAATGGAAATAATAAATGGCGGCGGTCTAACACGGACTCAAGTTCTGGTGTTAGCAGCAGAATGTGGGTTGAATCCGGCTTGACACTTGTGTCCTTGAGCGAACACTTAACCATAATTGCTTCTCTCCACCCCGGGGGTTAAATGGGTGCCTGTGGGGGCAGAGTTGGTTGTTTTACTATCGTATGGCTGTAATGGCGCAATTGGGCTGTATACTCCCCAGGGAGCTGAGATGGTTTCAGGAATGATTTATGACGTTGAGCCTTGAGCAGGGGTAATAATATAATGCTGAGGCACCACTCAGTTGGTGGATCGTGCTATAAAGCCCACAATTATTATTTTAAAAATTGCAGATTCTCTGCAAATTTTACCAAAACAGGGATTTGGGGGAAAATATTCGATTGATAAAAAAAACATTATTAGCTGTATGATTCGGTCCTACAAATTTTCCGACCCCTCGACATCTACGACAACTCTTAAATGCTCGAATCGACATGGACTGTACCATTATCACAGGGTGATGGTAATCAAGGAGATTGTTAAGTTGTGACAACAGAGGGCTTCTATAAGTGAATATGGAATGAGATGTGGTGGGTTTTTAAGGGTTGTCGGTAGATTCGGCAGGGTGCAATTAGTAGGACCGTATGTTTTATGAAATTAATTTCCTGTACATGATGTTATTGAATTAATGCTTACCAACCTAAAGGACTTGTAGTGTAAATCAAAATACTCATTGGCTTAAGTAATTAATGTTGATTCAATTTATAAGCATTATTGGATTTGTGCGGGGCAATGAATTATGGGAGTTGGGTTTGGGAAAAAGTTGTAAACAACGCTTTGCTTTGTGCACAAAGTCAGTGGAGGAGAAAGGTGATGAAGTTTTTTTATGTATTATAGCAAATATGGAAAAATTTGGGTAGCTAAATTACATAAGAACATTTGTATAATTAAGAAAAAATAAATTTTTATTCCCAGAAACCATCAAGCGGAGAAATTTTCGGGTGATTTCTGGATGATAGTAACAATTTGCTTGTCATGAACATTGCAACAAACTTATTATGTAAATTTTAGGCAAACTTTGATCACTACTAACGGCCGAGATGCTCTTCAGTTGGTTTGGAACATATTTTCTTTTGAAATATTCTCCACATTGCCAAAAAGTATAAATTACATATAAATTAAAGGATGGAAAAAAGGAAAAAAACATTTCCCTTTGTGCCTGCCTTTTTTTTATCTTTCCCTGATATTGTTATTTTTTTGTCCCAAAAAATTTTTTGCCTTTAAAAAAAAAGCTAAAATTTAAAATTATTTCCCCCAAGGGAATTAAAACAAGCCTCATTTCGATCTGATGGGGGGGATCCGTGTTATCTCGATTGGGAACATGCGGTAATATCACGGCCCCAAAATAATATAATAATAAGATAAATATTTTATAATTGTCCCTACACTTTTTTTTATTTTTTTTTAAACCCCCTCCACTGTATGCCCAGGCTGAAATTTCCCCATAAGCCCGCCCCCCAGACAGCCCTTGGTTTTTGGTTGCCCCAATTGTTCAAAATGTGTTTTTCTCAAAAGGTGCTGCAGAGTTGTGAAAAGTAAAACACACTTGTTTTGTCTACATAAGTTTTTGCAATAAAAGAGCTGTTTTGTCCCATAAGTTGCACAACTCAAAACCTTGAGGGGGTTGGGTTTTTTTTGGGTGGTATGTTAATTCTTTCAGTTTTGGAAAAAACACACAGGCGACTCGGGGGGATCAACCCGACCCCCTGCTTACTATGACGTTTTCCTCTCAAACCCCCGAGCTTGCCCCAGATTTCGGCTAGAATCCCATGGCGGGTTCCGGGTATATATGTGGTGAAATTCTTTTGGGAGATAAAAAATTGATTTAATTTTTCCCTAACCGGGGTGTGTATAGCACTGTTATCTTTCGTTCTGAAAAAAAACCAGGGGGGTGGTTTTTGGGTTTTACCCCCTAAGCCACTTCCTTGCATTTCAATGAGTGCACTGCACAAAAATCAATGGGTTTGGGGTGACCAAATTTTTTGGGGTCTTTGATTGAAACCTTGGAGGTTTTAATGGTTTGATTTTTGGTGGGCCTTTTGTATTTATTTGTTTATTTAAAAAATTTTTTTAAGTTTTAAATTTTTTCTCAAATCAGGGGTGCCTGGATGTACTCCCCCACTTTCACCAATTTATAATAATTATTTTTAATCTATTGTGGGTTTACCCTGGTTTTACCAGCCAATTTAAAAAAAAAAAAATACATTGACTTATCTTCATTTCCCCCGTTTAGAAGAAAAAAAAGCTGAAAAGACTAAAAAAAGGTTTGCCCGGATCAAAAACATGAAAAATTTTTCCATTTATATTCCGGGGGAAAAAATCAATTCTTTTTTTTTATAAAATGTTCTGTTTGTAATTTTGATTTCTTAATAGTTTTCTCCCTAATTTTTACAAAACAAAAAATTAACTTCTTAATCACCTTTCTCCTCCATTGACTTTTTTAAAAAAGCTTTTTTTTTAACCAAAAAACTCAACCACAATTCATTTGCACAATTCTGATAAGGTTTATTAATTGTTGACATTTCTTTTGCCCTCGTGCAACTGTACATTGTTTTGATGAGTTTAGAACCCTCACAAATATTGGAAACCCTCTGGCTCATCATTTTCTCATACTACCAAAAAATCCTTCTAATAATGATGGGTTCAACCCAAATCTGGCAAATAGTCCACCCAAATATGCATCCCTACCCGGCATTTAACCCGTCAGGCCCTAGTCTGTATGTTCTTTTCCCAACAAATCTTTTACGAAAACCCCCGGAATGAGACAATTTCTGGAATAACCGGAATTTTTTCAAGGATCTGATTGGACATTAACACCCCCCATGCTCTCCCCGAAAACAATTACCAAGTGAAAGGGCATGAAAAAATGCAATCACCCAATCCTCAAATTAATATGGTGATCGGGAAAACAAACCCGTGTCCTCCCGATTGAGATTGCAGCAGCAACAGCAACAACACACACCTTACTCACCATCTGCCTTTGGGTCACCACAATCAGTTCTCCCTCAACAACACATCAATCATTGTACCCTCACAACTATCTGATCAACATCTCCCTCTAAAAGGAAAAACCCAAAATCAGAACATCCGGGCCCGGCAAATGTTGACTCAAATCAACAGAACAACCCCACAAATATATCAGTCAGCCTCAAGGGTACACAAAATCAGGAAAAATTCCCCCAAACATCGTTGTCACTAATAAAGTGCCCGGCAAAGGCAAACAATGAAAATTTCAGCTTTTTGGGTTGAAATTTAAATTTTTCATATTTTCAGGGAAAAATTAAAAAAATTTTTAAAACATTAGGACCTACAGTACTATCTGGTTGAAGTCAAAATTTAAAATAAATGCATTGGTGTACAGTGTTGTGCATTCTTCTACTGTTCTAAAAAATGATTCTTGAGGGAAATTGACTTTGCTAAAAAGTTTTGGTTTTTACAACTCAAATGCAAGTCCCAATCTTTCAAATTTTCAAAAATCCTTAAGAACGGGGTTTCAATCTTTTCAATGCCCGATGATTTGGGAATGCATTAAAAGTGGGTGGTTTATTTGAATTATGTGACACTTACAAACAGGATAATAATAATAGCTTTTTTATTGATGGTAACAATGTCCCCAAAAATGATTTTAATGGGTCTCAATTTCTAACAGAACACCGGGTAAACCCTACTTTCGATAAGTGTCTGTATGGGTTCTGTGACGTGCAGTGATGTTTCCCTACTTGTAACTGAAGGATAAAAATTATGGTCAAATCTTGCTCAACCAACCCGTATATTTTCTACATGTACTGTGGTGCTAATAGGGTTTTAGATGTTATTTAATTTTGCGGGGGTTCTGGACTTTCCCCTTTTTATGCCGGAATTTTCCCTTGTCTTTTCTTTTTTTTTTCCAAAAAGGGTTAAAGGGCAAAATTTCCCAAACAACAAGGCATGGAATAGTGCTAGTTTTAGATAAACTCGGGGACTGAAAATATTTCCCTCATGATGGTCACCATTGCTGCTGCAACTAAATGAGTCTCTCAGTCACTGTGTTCATCTTAACCCTAACCCCCATTTTTACTAAGTATCTAAATCCCCAAAATCCACCATTTTTCAAAAAAATCTGGTGCCCAAAACCCATCGGGAATCGCCAGTGTAGATATTGGACATATCCAACCCCCAAAAATCCCCAAAATTTCTGGCGGTTTGGCGGTCGGAAAATGCTAAATTTGTATAGTATGTTCTGCATAGAATCCAAAAATCTAACACATAAAAGTGTTGGCTGTACATGAAAGTCGAAATATAATCATAAAAATACATCAAAACGCCAAGCATTTAAAAAATTTTTAAATCCTGAATCATCAAAGTCGCCATATGCCCCTGGGAATCCTGAATCCGAAATCCTCCAAAACAGGGATGTTTTGATGGATTCAGGGTGTCTTTGGGGGTTTAACAGAACACCGATTCCATGCTCGTTTAAACTTTGTCTGATCGACAAAACTGTCCCCTTTTAAAGGAAAATACTGTGGACCCCCTTTCATATTTGTTGATTAATTATTTCCCTTTTAACCTATACTTTTAAAGTATCTGCCTTTTGTGACTCGTGTACCTTTTCTATTTCATTCCCGCTTTAACATTTTGTGCAGTGGACCCCTTAACCTCAGATGCATCTGAAAGGACCTAACCAAATTGGTAATTTTTAAAAAATGTCTTTACGTGTAAAACATGTACCGGGATCCCAAACTGGAAAATTTTTTACGTACCCAAAAATGTATTCCTGGGATCAATCTGAAATTTTTTACTACAAAGTAACAAACATGTACCGGGATCCAATCTGGAAATTCTTTACATTTCAAACATGTATTCCCGGGATCAATTGAAATGTCTTTACAATGTTGTACAAACATGGGCCGGGTCCCAAACTGTGAAATGTCTTTCCGTTACAAACATGTATTCCCGGCATCCAATCTGTGAAATGTCTTTTGTACAAACATTATTCCCGGTAATCTTAAATTCTTTACTACAATGTTGACAAACTGTTTCCCGGCATCCCAAACTGTGAAATGTCTTTATGTACAAACATGTAGTCCTGGGACCCAAACGAAATTTTTATGTACAAACATGTTTTTTAAAACTTTAAATTTTTACATGTAAAAAAATTCCCATCAATCTGTGAAATGTCTACATGTACAAACATGTATTCCTGGCATCAACTTTAAATGTCTTTACTACAATGTTTTACAAACATGTATTCCCACCAATCTGTGAAATGTCTTTTTCTGACAAACATGATCCCGGGATCCCAAACTTGAAATGTCTTTCATGCAAACATGTATTCCTGGCATCAATCTGTGAAATTCTTTAATTACAAACATGTATTCCTGGCCAATCTGTGAAATGTCTTTTGTAAAAAAGTATTCCCCATCCCAAACTGTGAAATGTCTTTACTTTAAAAAAACATTGGCCTGGCATCCAATCTTTAAATGTCTTTACTATGTACAAACATTGGGGCCCGGTAATCTGAAATGTCTTTATATTTCCATTAGTCCTGGCATCAATCTTGAAATGTCTTTTGTACAAACTGTATTCCTGGCATCAATCTTGAAATGTCTTTACTACAATGTATGTCAAAAATTAGCCGGGTCAATCTTGAAATTCTTTACAAATAAAACATGTATTCCTGGCACCCAATTTGGAAATGTCTTCATTAAACGTTTTCCCTGGCATCAATTTTTGAAATGTCTTTAAAAAATTTTCTCATCAATCGGGAAAATGTTTTTATATTTAAAACTTTTATTCCTGGCATCAATCTGTGAAATGTCTTTTACTGCAAACTTTATTCCGGGCATCCAATCTGTGAAATTTTTTACAAAACATGTTTCCCTGGCACCCAATCTGTGAAATGTCTTTACATGTAAAACTTTTCCTGGCATCAATCGGGATTGTTTTTTGGTGTCAGTCATTTTTGTATGGACAAATCTTGGAGAAGTGGGGTGGGATGATACGAAATTTTTTGCATAATGAACAGTCGGTTCAAATTCCTCAATGGGATACCCCCCCAAAAACCCTCTTGAAATTTTCATTTTTCTTTTTTTTTATTTTTTTATTTTTTTACTAAAAAAAAAATAATCGGGGGCCCATGGGGGTTAGCCCCCATAAAGATGACCCAAACTGACAAAAAAAATTTTTTTGCAAAATTTTTTAAAATTTTTTTACCCTAATAAATTTTTGGGGGTGGGGATGGATCATCCCCCCCGGGTCAAATTAAAGGATATATACATGTATCCCCCCCCCAGGTTTTCACCCTTGATTTTTCTTTTTTTTTAAAACATGGTCAATAATTTAATCGGTTTAGTTTCAAAAATTTCCTTTTGGTTGTATGGCCCAATAATTTCCAATTTTGGATTATGGTGAAATTTCCATCTAGAACTTATGAATACATTGTTTTGTGAACATTCCATACTACATTTACATGTCGTCTTTGATTTAGTCACATGGCTTTTAAAAATTTAATAGATCCCATGACCAGTCATTGTTTTGTTAAATACATACATTTCTGTATTGATAAAGTACTTAAGTAAAAAGTGTTGTAAAAACATGACGTTAAATTAATTCACATATATAAAAATTTTATTTAAAAAACTTTTGTGATTAACACATATTTTTATTTAATAAAAATCAACCTAAAGTTAGTGAAAGGTTCAATATTCCCCGTGTTTTATGAAACTTTGATCATAAATGTTTTCAAGAATCCAGTGGGTCAAGGGGTTTTAGAACATATTTAACCCATACTAAGAGATAAACTTTTCCTCTTTTGAAACTACATATGATTTTTAATGAGCGTCAGCCCCAAAATTTTATAAAGTCTAATGTTTGGTCAAACATTTCTAATTTATTCAAATTTTTTTTTATTTTGTTTGCAGAAAAAAAATGCATCAGTAAGGTATGTTTTTTTGGTTTAAAAATAAATAAATGGATAAACTTTAAATGTACTACAAATTTTAAAAATTTAAAACCGAAAAAAATTTTGTTTTTTTTGGGAAAATAAATTAACCCCCCTACCCAGGCTAAAATTTGGGGAAAACCCAGGAAACGGAATTTTTTTTGCAAATTGTTCCTGTGTATAAGAGTGCGGGAATAGTGGAAAAGTCAAACACTTTGTATTCTTACAAGTTATATGCGAGTCACACAGCGTGTTGTCATAAGTTACACAGGGGTTTTGGTTTGACCTCCTCCCCAACATGCCCTTGCATTGTTGAGTACTCACAAAGTCAATGGGTTGTGGTGACATAAAAATTTTTTAGTGTCTTTGATTTTAAAACCTTAGGGGGGTTAAATGACATAAAATAACTTGACTCTGGCTTTTAAAAAAAAATCGTTATATATTTTATCGATTTGCCGATATAACGAAGAGGTTCTTGATTTTAAATTGAATAAAAAGGTATCCCATATTAATATTATTTTATCACCCCAAAAAACCCTTATTAACTGGTTGTTTCCATTGGTTGGGGTTACTCATGTTGTCATCAATAACCAAATTTTAAAACTGAATGGTGTCCTTGTATAGGCCAAAAAAAGGTCATTGTATTCAACTGCTTTGCATTCAATGGGGCCGTGCGCCCTGTACTAAAAAAATAAAATTCGATGTGCAAAACCCTTAATAGCCGTCGCCTGTGTACATGAACAATAGTATTATTTTTCTTCTTTCTTGGGTGCTCTTGGTTTGACATCTTATACTGTGCATCAAAAAAAAATGAAATCTTTGGAAGGACACTCATTGAAATCCTCGGAAAAATGAAAATATTTCCATTTTGCTTTCAAAATGGGTTCTTTTTCCCATTTATTGGGCTGGTGCCTTGGGAATTATTTTTTTTCCAAAAATAGGTCTCTTTCATTCTTTTTTTTTATCAAACTGCGTGTGGGCAAGTTAAAAATTACGTTACACATCGGGGAAGTTGCCAAGACACCCAAAACGAAAGCCTTCATTGGTATGATCTCTTTTTTTTTAACATGTTTATCTTTTTTCAATAATCTCATTCAAGTGGTTTCTATGGTTTTAAAGGGGCATTCATCATGTCAACAGGGCATGGAATCTCTAGTTTAATTAACTCGTGCTGTAAACCCCCATGATAGGGCATACATTATTGTTTCTGCTGCTGAAAAGAGCCAGTAATTTTCCCCTTGTTCATCTTTTAATTGGACACCGTTTCCTCCCCTTTAGTCTCTCTTTTGGGATATTGTCCGGGCTTTAAAAAAGTAAACTTCTCATTATTAAAAAATGGAGCATCTGCGGCCATTGCATTGTTTTTGGAAATGGTGGAGCATCCGGCCTTTGCATTGCATTTCTTAGGAAAAGGGGACATCAGGGGGCCCTTTTCCATTCATTTACGTTAGGAAAAGGGGGGGATCTAGCGGTTTGCATTCTTATGTTAGGGTAAGGGTGGACCATCTGCGGCCTTTTCATTGCTTTCGTTAGGATTGGATGGACCCTCTGGCCTTGCATTAATTTTTTAGGGTTGGATGGTCCATCTAACGTTATCGTTAGGATAATGGGCGGACCATCTGCGGCCTTTCCATTCTTTTATGTTAGGATAATGGTGGACCATTTGCATTGCCTTTGCATTTCGTTGGATAAAGGATGGACCCTCTGGGCCCCCTTCTTTATGTTAGGATAATGGATGGACCATTGGGTATGTTAGGTAAAGGATGGACCATAGGTTTTAGTTTGGATAATGGATGGACCATCCCGGGTTTTATTTGGATAATGGATGGACCATCTGGGTTATGTTAGGATAATGGATGGGGCATTCGGGCCCCTTTTGCATGTTAGGATAATGGGTGGACCATCTGGGGCCCCTTGCATTTTTTTAGGATAATGGATGGAGCATCTGGGCCGCATTGCATTTTTCGTTAGGAAATGGGCGGACCATCTAGGGGGTTTGTTTCATTATGCGTTAGGATAATGGATGGACCATCTGGGGCCTTTTCGCATTATGCGAGGATAATGGGGGGGGCATCTGGCTTTTCCCTTACTATGTTAGGATAATGGGCGGACCATCTATCCTTTTCATTGCATTTTATTTTGGATAATGGGCGGGCATCGGCCTTTTCCATTCTTCTTTAGGATTTGGGCGGAATCTGGGCCCCATTGCATTTCGTTGAATAGCGGACCCTCTAGCGGCCTTTCATTGCATTGTATGTTGAGATAATGGGGGGAGCATCTGAATTTCGTTAGGATAATGGGCGGACCATCGCGGCCTTTTCCATTGCATTATGTTAGGATAATGGTGGACCCATTGCCCCTTTCATTTACTTAGGATAATGGATGGACCCTGCCATTAGTTAGGATAATGGATGGACCATCTAGCAGTTTATTTGGATAATGGATGGACCTCAGCAGATTGTATATTGGATTGGTGGGCATCAAAAAACCCCTTGCATTGTATGTTAGGATAATGGATGGACCATCTAGCCTTTCATTCGTATGTAGGATAATGGATGGACCATCTAGGGCTCATTCATTTCGTTGGGGTAATGGATGGACCATCTAGGGGGTTTTTTGCATTTCGTTGGATAAAGGGGCCCTCTAGCGGCCTTTGCATTGCATTTATTGGATAATGGATGGCCATCGGCCTTTTTTCATTGTATGTTAGGATAAAGGATGGACCATCTATGCCTTTGCATTCGTATTAGGAAAAGGGTGGGGCACAGGGCCATTGCATTTCGTTAGGGTAATGGGCCCCACATCTGGGGGCCCTTTCTTCTTATGTTAGGGTAATGGATGGACATCAGAGCTTTGCATTGCATTTCGTTGGATAATGGGCCCCACCATCAGCCTTTGTTTCATTTCGTTAGGATAATGGTGGACCCTCTACGGCCTTTGCATTGCATTTTTCGTTAGGATAAGGGGGGACCATCTGGCCCTTTTCCATTCCCTTGTATGTTAGGATAATGGGCGGACCATCAGGGGGTTTCATTGCATTGTATGTTAGGATAAGGGGGGGGCCCTCTACGGCCTTTCATTCATTGTATTTGGATAATGGGCCGGGGCATCTGGGGGCCTTTTCCATTCATTGTATGTTAGGATATTGGGGGGGTCGGTTTGCCATTGCATTTCTTAGGATAATGCGGGCCATCAGGCCTTTCATTGTATGTTAGGATAATGGGCCCGGGCCCTCAGCCCTTTTATTTATTTAGGATAATGGGCGGGGCATCTAGCAACCTTTTCCATTGAATGTTGGATAATGGGGGGAATCGGCCTTTGCCATTCATTTCTTAGGATAATGGGCGGGCCATCTAGCGCCTTTCATTGTATGTTGGATAATGGGGGGACCATCTGCGGCCATTTTTATTTAGGATAATGGGGGACCCTCCGCCCATTGCATTGTATGTTAGGATAATGGGGAATTAGGGCCCTTTTCCATTGCATTGTATTTAGGGTAATGGGGCGGACCATCTGGGGCCCTTTTCCATTTTGCGTTAGGATAATGGCGGACCATCAAGCCTTTGCATTGCATTGTATGTTGGATAATGGGGGGAGCATCTAGGGGCCCTTTTCCATTCATTTATTTAGGATAATGGGGACCATCTGGGTTTGCCATTGCATTGTATGTTAGGATAATGGGGGAGCATCTAGCGGTTTTCCATTCATTGTATTTAGGATAATGGGGGAGCATCTAGCCCTTTGCATTGTATTGTTTTATGATAATGGCAGCAAGGTTATAGGATTCATTAAAATTTAATGTCAGCTGTTAATTTAAAGAAACACTTTTAAAGGGAAATAGTCTGTAAATTCCTTATTAAATCGATTCCATTGAATGGTTGCATGTGTGCATGTGTGCATGTGTGAATTTTATTTGCATGCATATAAAATTTAATGGACATTACCCTCTTATACCCAAAAACTTTTTTTCGGGTTTTTGTGTCTAATTGGCCAATAATAGGGCACCCCATGTAACCCTAATTATTGGTTTTATTGGTTTTTAAAATTCTTGCCCAGTGTTATATTTTACACATGACTTTATTACATTATATTACTTTTCTTCAAGGGGTAAAATCGCATTGTTGGGTCTTTTTCAAAATGTCCCTCTCACATGATTTGTTTCACCCCCTGGATTGTTTCGGGTCGGTAAAGGATTTTTTCCATCCATCAGTACCATTTGCTGGTCTTCAATAGTGGACATTTTCTCAGATCTCTAATTTTGATATGATTTTTGTTTGTTAGGTCTTGATTTTTTGACACGTGTGGTTCACTGTAATTTGACACATATGAATCCCCATTATGTGATAAATCAGACATTTAGTAAGATGTATCTACTGATGTCATGGGGGGAAAAACACCGACTGGGTTTTGATTCTTCAAAAAGTTGAATTTTTTGTTCCTGTTAAAACCCTACTGATTAAATTTTACTTCTTTTCGTTACCCCGATTGGGTGATGTTTGAATAAAATGGATTTCTCAAAATCAATTGTTTTTCAGTACTGAAGGAATAACAACGAGCAACGCATTTTACACCATGGGTATGATTTTTGTTCGTAGAAAGTGTTTCTAAGTATAAGACGCTACATTACCCTGGAAAGTTTAGATGACAAAATAACGCATCAGGTCAGTGTATTATATTATGTAATCTATATGTGCTGTGTGATTGACGGAGGCTAGATGGGTGGTTAGTGCTTAACAATTATCCAGGTATAACCTTATTAGTTGTATACATTATGTACTGTTTTGATTAATGAGCTAGATGGGTGTAGATAGCAACAATTATCAGAGTGTATATTGGGTTAAAGCATGTATGTGCTGTTTGATTGACAGGCTAGGTGGGTGGTAGACAGCAATTATCAGGTATATCCTTATTGGATTGGCTTACGTATGTGCTGTTTTGATTGACGGAAGCTGGATGGGTGGTAGATAGCAACAATTATCAAATTATGTATTGGATTCAACCATGTATGTGCTGTTTGATTGACAGGCTAGGTGGGTGGTAGACAACTAACAATTATCATTATATCCTTATTGGTTAATACATGTATGTGCTGTTTTGATTGACCATTAGATGGGTGGTAGATGCTTAACAATTATCAGGTGTAACCTTATTGAATTTAATATTATATGCTGTTTGATTAATGAGCTAGGTGGGTGGTAGACAGCAACAATTATAGTTATAACCTTATTGGTTAATACATGTATATGCTGTTTGATTGTGGGAGGCTAGGTAGGTGAGTGAATAGCAACAATTGTCAGAGTGTATATGGTTAATACATGTATGTCTGTTTTGATTGACAAACTAGATGGGTGGTAGGCGGCATGGTCTCGGTGTAACCTTGTTGGATTTAATGCACGTATGTGTTTGTTTGATTGACAGGCTGAATGGGTGGTGGATGGCAACAATTTATCGGTATAACGCCCGCTGAACAGCCATTGTATGTGCTGTTTGATTGACAGGCTAGATGGGTGGTGAATAGCAACAGTTATGGTGTAACCTTATTGGATTTAATACATTACGCCGCCTGTTTGATTGGTGAGGCTGGAGTGGGTGGTAGACGGCAACAGTTATCAGGTGTAACCTTGTTGGATTTAATACATGCCCATGTGCTGTTCTGATTGACAGGCCGATTGCGTTAGTAGACCTTGGCAATTATCAGGTATATCCTTATTGGATTGTATACATGCTGTATGCTGTTTGATTGACAGGCTAGATGGGTGGTGGATGGCAACAATTATCCCAGGTGTAACCTTATTGGATTAGCCATGTGTCTGCTGTTTGATTGACAGGCTAGATGGGTGGCTGGTTGTAACAATTATATTCTTCTTATTGGATTAATACACAGTTGATAGACTGGGTGGGTGGTGAACGCAACAATTATCCAGATTGTAAACATTGGTTAATACAGCCTTGTGTGCTGTTTGATTGACGAGCTAGGTGGGTGGTGAAATGGCAACAATTATGGGGTGTATTGCTTGTTGGTTAATACCGCGTATGTGTTGCAACTGATTGACAGGCTAGATAGAACGGTAGTTAAGCAACAATTTATCAGGGCCTGCTTTGTGCCAGTTCAATACATGTAGATGGATGTGTACATGTATTGAGATGCTGATGTGGTACTGATTTTATTTTATTTCCTAGAAACTTAAGCCTGATTTAGGCAGGCAATATTCCACAGTGGTGGATGTCTACAGTGAAAGTAGAATTACAGCGTGAGGCAAATGACTGGTTTACTGGGAATAGTATCCCATCACAGATAGCTGCTAGAGATGGTCGTCGGGTAATAGGCTTGTATTAGGATGGACAGTGATCAAGAGGATTATCAAGCTGGATTATCATGGTTAGTTACTAGATTATAAAAGTAAGAGGAATAAAGAATGGCTTTATAGGTAATGTCGCCTTGGTCTGACAAAGGGCTGAAACAGGAATAAAGTTTATTCGCAGTCTTTAGGCATGTGGCTGATTTTGGGGCGTCAGTGCAGTGATAAGGACTGAGCCGAGAGAGCAAGGGTCCATATCCTGCAATATGACCAACCATCAGGCATATTATTTCCATTCATAAATGTCTGTCGATTTTTAAAATGTAAAAAAAAAAAGTCATTTTGTTAGAATAAACCAAATAGAAATTATGTCAGCTTGATTATAATCTGTCACTCTAAATTGGTTCAAATGTAGCATATCCTTTTAGCCAAACGGAATAAACTTGCTTAATACTGACTATACCACTTCTCTGATTTTGATAAACCATGTCTTTGTGTCGTTAATACACCCATTGTGAATATGTTTTGTACAATCTGCGTTGTCTAAACTGTCTTGGTCATTTATGAATGGTTGATAAGCTTCAGAAAATAAACTGGGCCTAATGCAAAGCGCTAAGGCAGTGTCACTACTCAAGTTACAGTGTGGCAACATGTCACTTCGCGTATGATACATCTTACAAAATGATTTCATCAAACTTAATATAAGTAAAACTTATGGCTTTGCATGGTAGAGGAGGATAAATGAAGACTAATTACTGGTGACATGTAGAAATTCTCAATTGGTGGTAATTAGTTCTAGAAAAGAACTGAGTTATAACTCAACGTTTGATCAGTGTATCTGATCGTCCTCAGACTTGATATAAATTGTAAAGTCAAACTTTACTGCGTCATAAATTAAGATGACTAACTGAAGTCATTATAGAACACAAAGGAAGCAAAGAGTCTTTGTGATGGCCCACTAATACTATCAGGAGTTAGTGACTGGTCAGCGACTTCGGACTTGGTAGCATCATTTTTGTCATTTGGCAACTTGACTTGGACTACCTGAATTGACTTGTGGCCAGTGGGACAGGTTTAATGAAAAAGCGTGACAGCTGGCTAGAAAAATTCTCTAATTAGACACTTTACTTCTTATTAAAAACAGTTTCGTCAAAATAATGCCTTGATTGATTGTGACAACTTCTGAAATAAAGTTCTGAAATATAAGCGTAAACATACTAATGAGTATAAATTCTGCTTTCAACTTTGTTTGGCTCATCCCATCGTGTATATAAGGGTTATGGAGAATAACACGATGGGGACGTTGACGTGTCACGCGTCTTGTCTTGTACTCACACTTTTGTGCACATAAAAGTGTATTCTTGGATTGACACGGACAAATACTATGATGACTTGCCCTCAAAAGACTTGGGACTTGACACGGACTTGACCCTAGGACCCGGGACTTGGGACTTGCTTGGGACTTACTTGGGACTTACTTGGGACTTACTTGAGGACTTGGCTGAAAGACTTAGTAACCAACTCTGTTAAACTAATAAATAAGCCACATTATCTATGAACACTTTTAATTCTGTTAGTAAATTAAATTATCAATTGTTAGATTAATATTCATTGTTTTGTAGGTATTTTTCTGTCACATCAGTGAAGATCATCCATTCTTTATTTGTGCCCTCCTATATTTGTTATTTAGAACCATTCAAAATTTCCACTTACCAAAATGCTTATTGGTTTTGTGCATGGTGATGCACCATTTGAACAGTGTTGGTAGCAAGCTTTACTACCATTCAAATCCATTCAAATGCATAGAGGTCCATTGATTCACCACTTAGAAGTGTCAAACGAGGTTTGTATTAACTGTCACTGTTTGGAAGATTCAAACAAGGTTTTGTATTGGCTGTCTGTTTTGAAAGATCCAAACAGATTTTGTATTGGCTGACCTACTGTTCTACAGAACCATTGGGGGAATCAATGCCTTAACACAGTCATTTCACCATTCAATACAAGCGAAGATAGTTTAAATGGTGCATCAACTTGCATGAAAAGGTACCAGAAGTAGGAGGTTAATGTATCTGCTGAGGAAATCAGGCGACCTTGCACAAGTCCGACAACTCTTTATTTTAAGTTAATGAGCAGCCATTGAAATGGGAAGTTAAACTAAAATGGTTAGAAGTTTCCTATTTTGGTGTGATGACAGCTGAAATTATACCCTTTTTATAATACCTCATACAGTCCTGTCAAACCACACCTTTAACTAATTATATTGGATGAGTCTAGAGGAGTTACTTTAAAGAGGTTGGCCACAAAAGGTCAACAAATCCTACAATGAACACATTGAATTTTCTTCCTGTTTCAATGGCTGAAATTGTTGTCATTTTCTCAATCTAGATGAACCTGAAGACCATTAGCCGTATCAGGTGAGTCTCAGGAAGAACTAGATGAAACTCAAGATGGATCCTTCAGCTTCTAAGCATAGAACCTTTACATAATCAAACATCATCAGTCTGTGTTATACAATGATTGATTCACAACACTCGAGCGCCTTCTAACCCACATTCAGCTCAATTTCATCATTCATCTACTCGTCTAGTCATCTGATCACTTCTTAATTCTTCTGATTATCCACAGTCAGTACCTATTGTAAATAATCTTCCCTTACAATCATTGTCATCTAAATACACACAAGTAGTGTCCATCAATCAACATCACCGTATCAACATCCACACAAGGACCCAGACCAACCTAGATACCTCTTGTGTCACATCAGATACAGCTTTCACTCAGTGGTATCCTTAAATACCAAAGCACTTCTTCAAGCTTGCAAGGCAAAATCAGCAGTAGAGTACACAATGCTTTTTTCATTAAGGTTCTGGCCTTATGGTGTTATTAACAATTATAATTAAACCCAGTAAGAGGAAGGTTTACATTAGCACCATGTTATATCCCTAATGATTGAGTTATACATGTAATAATGTGTTGGTTCTAAAAAGAACCAGTGGTTTGACACCTCAACGTTTCTATTGATGCAAGTATAAGCCCATACTAAATATTTTATTTTAGGGCCAGTCATCAAAATTGAGCTAATATCTAAAACTTTATTAATTTAAATTTGAAAGAACATGATACTGGAGACATATTATACTAAAGACAATAAAATATCAAGTGGAACAAGATGGAGCTGCGGCCACACTATGATCTATTAGTCTTTGTCTGAACTACTGGATTGTGGTGCAATAGATGCTCCATCTATTCCGTGTTTTATTTCAGATTTTTAAGGTTTATATATACTGTGTATTGTCCTTGTTTAATTAATTTATAAATTTGTCACATTGTGTGTCTATATTTGTTTTATTATTGATGCAATAAGCGGCCAGAACCTTATGGTTCAGTGGAAATAAAATTAAAAAAAAAAAAAAAGTATAAACCCATCGCCAAATATGAATTTATCTCTACCCTTCACTGAAACAAAGACAGTAACCTAGAGAGTCACCACGAACCAATACATTTTCTAAATTATTTAAAGAATCTTTCTTGTTTGAGACGGCTGAAACTTGGCACCTAGATTTCTGGGTGGTAAGGTTTAAATTTCAAAATATCATTTTCACTAAGTCATTTTATTGAAAAGTCCATATCTAACATTAAATAAATCCTAGAGTTCCAGTATTGGAATATTTCACTAGTCCGCGAGATGTAGGCCATACAAGGCAGTGTCTGAAGTCAGAATAATTGAAAACCATTTTATAAACGTTCTTAATATAGTCTTTGATCTGCAGGGCTAATCCTTGCAGTAGATTGACAAATGCTCAACAGGCGATACCGCCAGTGATGTATTTCATATCTCAAGAATATCAGCGTGATTTGGTGATGCTTCTCTGGCCTTCACACTCACAGACCCAACCCAGATGGTAAATGTTTATAAAGTCATTATTATTTAAGATGGAAGGCAAATCATGTAAGTTTTCACGGTAACATATTAATCCGCGTCGTGCGTCGTCGGGTTCTTGAGATATAGCGATTGAAGTTGGTCACAGTTTTAAGGCAATGAACCGATGTCATTTTGATACCGAGATCATTAATTTTACTTTGTTGGCTGAAATCTCTATATGATATGCAACTGGATTTGTTTTGAAGAAATAACTTCTCTGTATACCAACACCATGTGATCACGCCACTTTTACGACATAAAGATTTTCGGCGAATTCAGTACCTTAATGTAGGACGTACATCAGCTTTGTAAGAACACGTGTAAGTGATCGAATTATGTCCTTCGTGGAACTTAAAAAACATGCGTTAGCATAAAATACAGCCTGCGATAATACATGTACACAAAGGCTACGTCCAGTCACTTAAAATGAAACTTCCAAATCACAGATTTACTTGACAAAAAAACTTCATTACTTTAATTAAAAACTGAATAGTTTAGTTAAAACTTGGTGAAGTAAGAAATACTTAGTATTTGAAGTCCAAATATTGACTAAACTCATTTTCAAAAATATATGATTTTAGCAATCCGTCACTTTTGCAACAAGCTCGGCGATGTAATATAAACAAAGCAGATATTCTAGTATGAAGATATAGGTCTACCTTGATGGAGTAGGATCTTCTTTTGTATTTCACTTTTCCCAAACTGATACCAGAACGGCTGTACTTCTACCTTGAGTTGAAAGTGCAGTGCTTCATTCTGCAAGGCTCTGGTAGAGAAGGGCATTTCAGGAGATATTCGTTTGTAGTGCAGCCCCATGATCATAGTTGGTTATCCCACTTCACCGCAGGCGGTCAATACCGTCCTGGGGCCGATTCAGGCTCAACCAAGTCTCTCTCGCTCCTGTGGGGCTCTCAGGGTCAACTGACGGCTTGAGGGGTCTTGTTGTGAGATGTGTTAGCCAGGCTTGGATGTGACAGGCGGATGTGTTGACCAGGCAGATGTGTTGACCAGGCGGATGTATTTGACCCTGCTGCTTCTGGGGTTGCCATCCCGGGGCTGGAGACAGCATGGAAAGCTATTCCTGGACTTCAACCACTTGGGTGTTTGCTCATATTGGAAGAGTGGGTGGCGAGGTCCCATTTTCCTGCTTGGTTCTTTCTCTTTGTGAAATTGTCCTTCTAATTATGGTGTCAGGGGAACCCAGTGCCACACCAACAGGTAAATTCCCTCTCTCTACTTGCGTTGGTTTAAGGCACCCAGAGATAGCTCTGCAGGCTGTGTTGAGAACTGGGTCTATCTTTTTGAGTAATGAGGAGTAATTCCCAGACGGAACTGTAGATATCTTAACAACAGACAACAGACGATTCAGTTCAGTTCAGCCACGGTATTTCCACATTTGCAACTTCATTAAAGAATAAAGCCAAGTGGGAAGGCAATTTTGGAAATTTTACAAAAAGTAAACAGTAAATTATTAAGGAAAAGATCCAAATTATATGTAGGCCAGAAGCAAATATGGGCATATTAAAACCATATTAAAATTTTTTTACAGAGAATGGGACAATACAAGGACCAAGCACAATTTGAAGTACATTAGTTTTGCATAAGTTCCCTGGGTGATTCCCCATTTTGAGTTGGTCTCCAGTGACATGGTCTTTATACTTCAAGGCTTGGTCAAATTAACTGCAAGATAGACAGGTTTAGTGCTGAGCTATTTTCTTCCCGCAATAGTGGACATTCAGTCCTTGGGTTGCATCTCTGTTCTTTGGGTGGAAGGCACTGATCTGTGTTTTCTGGGTTTTGCCTGCAGGTGATTAATATTGGCACAGAAGTTAGTTAATGCAAGTGTAGCAGTTAAACATTGTACTACTAGATAGAAATGATTTAATTTAACATGCACTACGGAGATTGTTGACATGGGGAAACTTCTTGTATGATAGAATAAACTCATCGTGAGTTCTTTGCAAAGAAGTCTGTGAGAATAAATCTCTAAGTTGAACATGAAGATCAGTATACTGCAGATCAAGGCGTATGTAATAAATCCAAACTTCTTTCTCAAGAGAATGCTTTCAAATAGCTATCTTAGACACTACTCCTCTATTTCTCCACCCTTGTACAAAGCCTGTAGTCTTTCTTTATAAGTATACCTAACACTAATGTTATTATACTAATTTGTTTCAATCTATTAAGTAACAGCAGTATTAATGAAAGTCCTATCGGATGAGTGTCATTAGACGCGTGCTCCAAATCCTTGTGAGTTATAAATTTAATTCCTCGCCATTAATAATATTTGGCCTATAGATATTTCATTATTTCACAGCAATTTCTTTTTTATGATAAATATAATTTTTGCCAGGTCCGTATAATTTGTTTGGAAACTTTTGCAATTTAATATAGTTTGACAATCATTTCAGGAAAATAACAATTTTTATATTCAAAACAAAATAAGCCTGAAATAGCCACTCGACTTTAGAAAACACTGTTTCTTATAAAGTATGGATGCGTTTATAGACATTTACAGTGTATACTGGGTTTTGAATTTCTGTAACTATATATCCCCAATGTATCATATTTTAGTCAGACACAGTGGTGAATACAGAATCAGATGCTAGCATTGCTATAGGTTTCATTACAGGCATTAACACAAGCAACACTCAAAGTATCGACTTAGAGAAAATTACACTACAGGTAGAAATTGTACTGTATGCTTTATTAATCCAACAGTTCTATCACATGTCAGTAGACATCTTATTTCAAAATTTGTAAAATACAAAACAGATAGGCTGAATTCATGATGGTGAACTTGCAGAATATCAGTAATCACTGTAGAGTTCTATTAATTAACAGTTATATCAGGGTCCCAATTTGCAAATCAAGCCTCACTCGGCAAATCAACCAATTATTTCAGGAAAATTACTAACACCTACATGTACCCCTTCCCCTAGTTCTACGATTTTTGGAAAATTTTGTTCCACCCCCTCCCTCACAAATTTCTTTGATCCAAAGTTTTTATTTATGTGAGTTCAAGAAGTTAGTTAGCAGAATTGGCTTCCACACCCCACTCCAGATTATGCCATCTGGCAGCACTGTATAACTCCCCCTACCCTGCACCTGACTGCTGCTCCCTGGTCACTGGCCCAGCATACATCACTTGAGATGGTATTTGGGCCAATTCAGAGAATTGCCTTTGAAAAATATTATTTTGACTAATCAACAGTTATTTGATTTTTGTGTTTTTCAGGGAAGACAAGTAAACAAGTAAGCCACGATGATGTAGCTGAGTATACTTGGCTACATGTACTTGACTGATACTAGCGGCTTCCATGTTCAGCCTAATATATAGCAAGGATGACGTGACTTGTGCATCGGATATCTATAATTATAACACCTCATACATAGATGTTTTGCTATTTTACTGTAATGCCAACAGAAACAAGACACTAGCAACCAATGAACTAGTAATAAAATTGGTCGCACTTCTGCTGTTGTTATGAATAAATACATATTACCAAGTTCAAATAATTTTGGAGTGTTGTCAAGTGTCAAGTCATGTGGTTTGATTTATTGCCTTAGGTCTCTTAATAAATTATGCAGAATCTATGTAGAGGCAGTGTTTTAAAACTATGACCAACTTACTACTATGAGTGGGTACAGTAAAACTACCATTCCTTGGGGTCCTTGGGCGTTCTATTTCCTCGTGCCTCAGGAATAGAACCTCCGAGATCTGTGGGAGACCAGTTTTGCTGTACCACTCATAGTAATGATATATACTGATTAGATAAGTCTGGCTTATATCTACTCCACCCCAATACTGTTGGCCAATTGATATGTTCATTTGCATGTATTGACGTGTAGAAATACATATGATAACATTATCTCTCTACTAGGTTAATAGCGTATCTTTTTTTTGTGCAACATGCATATGTTAGTTATATATGCATAACAACAAAGCGTCACCCCCTAAATTTTGTTAAATAATTACTTAATAAACATATTAATAAATATACAATGTTATGACCAGGATGGTTGGCTATGGGTCCAACCAAATTTGCCACATTGTGTGCGATATTACTCCATACTCATAATATTATTTAAACAAATTATTAATAATAAAATGAAAATAATAAATATTTTAGGGGGTGACGTTTCTTTTTGCTGTTATGCTTCTAATATCAGAACAAATTGACTTAGTATTTAACTCACATAATAAATCACTAGTATTGCCATTCTGCTTCAAACAGTCGAATTGTTTATAAAGCTTTTGGTTGCTTGTAGTTCAGATCAATGTCTTTACGCGTCTTTTGTGATATCAAAATGGGTGGACCCTGGTCCGACATTATCCCATAAACCCAAAAAATTATCAGATGGTGGTCAGAAGAAACATAAGGTAAAAACCTCCATATAACATTACATTAAATATAAAACTCGCTCTTCAGCATAGTCTTAGCTACAGGTGGAAAGCTTTGGAATGGGCTGATATTTATATTTTTGAAATGAAGTCACTATCACCGTCACCTCATTAGCCTTTACATGTGATTATCTTTTGTAGTAGAGAATTTAGAAACTTTGTTATTACATAGATTGTTATTAAAGAGTTTTGGAAATAAAATTTAAATTTAGAATAACACTTCGTTTAGTAACTCAACATAGGTGGAATTTGAGAAAATATGCCGCACCTACCGATACCGCTTGGACTTATTTGAAATGAAACCACACAAAATCAGGAGAGGGAAAATGGTACAGATTTTTAAAGTTTGGTAGAAGATATTATAGTCATTAGTACACTCGGATGATTCTGTAACATATACGACAGTCTGATGATGAGCAATCAATAGCAAATACATCCATTAAACCTTACACACAACAAAATGAATTTCTCTTTACATACATATACACTTGATTTCAGAACATTCTAATTATTTTAATAAAATGTTATTTATATGGCAGATAGACAATTCAATTGTATTCTTCAGCGGGATGCCAGTTTTCATGACAACTTTTAAACTGCAGCTTTCAATTATAATTGCTTAAGTATTTCTACAAAATTGTCATTCTAAGATTTGACCAAAACTAATGTTATGTTCTCATTAGGATAGTTTAAATGGGCATACTGAATCATCTGACAACATTTAATGACCATTTGATATGAAAATCATTCAAATACAAATGAATTCTATTTTGTTTTTAAAGCCATACCACTGCTTTGAATAAGCTATTTTACATCAAAAATGCCCTATTTCTTAAAATTTAAAGTGATGACTTGTGTAACCAAATATCAACTTCATTCTTATCATTGTTAAATGAATTTATGCATTACGTAAAATAATACACAAATGAAAGAGCGCAATATTTTTAACTGCCCAGGAGCAATAGTAGCTCTTATGTCCTTATGTCACTAACACAATCCCATAGATGTAAATTAAATCTTTATAAACACTGGCTTAATTATACTTCATATCACATTTTATAATCATGTACCTATAAAGAGACAATGTTTATGCCCTACATACCATGAAGCGGCTTAGTCGACAAGCTACACAAAAAACATGAGCCTGAGCATAAAGGCCATTGTTATAAAAGCTAGTTTTGTCCGTATTATTATTCACTTTCATTGTTGATGAAGTAAAATAAGGTTGTATTGTAGTCGCCTTCAAACTGGAGTGGAAAGATCCGAAATGTCAAATGCCTCACGGGCCAGGTGTTTTGAGTTTGTAGTCACACTGAGGAAACAAGGTAGGAACTTGGACATTTATTGGCCGATCTTAATGTTTTGGATTTTATGAAGGGAATTCAATAAGTAAAGATATTTTACATATTATTTTATTTTGCTGTATGATATCTTTTCAAAGGTGATAATAGAGTTGTAAAATTGTTATTTACAAACACCGACTTTCTGTTATTAAAAGGAATCTTGTTAACTACAACCAGGTGATCCAAACAATGCATTCTGGCGGTTGTTTATGTCAAAACAATTCGGTACTGAGGAGGTTAAAGTAAATTCTACATGAAAACCTATTTGATGAATTACATAGTTTTGTTTCACATTTGTTATGCTTTTTCAGGACACTGGCAACAAAACTTGAAACTCTACCTTCTATTAACCTTAGTAACTGTTTTTGGTAGTTACAGATATGGAATCGGCAGGTATTAATCACCAGACAATTTAGTTTTATATAAAGTTTCTTAATGGTATTACACACTAATAATAGGTCAAAACTACTTATAAAGGCAAGGTAAGCTTATTCGTTTAACAAGTTATTATCCCAAAAGTTTACTGTTTAGTTGGTACAAATATCATTCATCTGAAATTATTCCGTCTCGTGTTGATCTCATCTAAGAGCAAATGAAATACGTTTTTAAAATTTTCTAAAAGTTGCCGTAAAACATAAAAGCATATACAGTAACAGTTGATCATTTCTTTACTTCTAAACACTAACCACCAGGTTGATTTTACTGACATTTCTTGAAAACTCTTTTACCATCAACCTTATAAGTGCTTCTCTGAATCAGTCATTGTCGGTGAATACATATACAAGATATGTAAATCTAGGTATATTTAAGATAATATGTATAATAATAATGTGAACATACTTGTGCATGCGTATCCGCAAACTGGTGCTCAGGCGCGGCCCTGTTATACCCCTGCTCATCAGGCTCATAAATCATTCCTGAAATACATCTCAGCTCCCTGGGGAGTATATAAAACAATTGCTGCCGTTACACACAGCGCATATAAGGCTAATCAAACAACAATAAGCTCACCTCCACAGGTACATTACCCTGGAGAAGCAATTATATTAAAGTGTCTTGCTCCAAGCACCATGAGCCATGATTTAGTTGAACCCACACGTTCCTGGCGACTCAACCTTGGGTACAAATCCGATGCACTAAACACGCTCGTCATGGCACTCAGGTGTACATGTCATAAATACACCTTTAGTGCCCCAATGTTTGCTATTAATAACTTGGAATTCCAAGGCAGCCTATACCTTGTGATTGTTATAAGTCGGACTAGCTCTGGTGTGAATGATGCAGCATGGGATTATTGCATTGGGCTAAACAAAGTAAGTTTCATTTGTGTCACTTGTCCACATGCATTTATAAATGGCTCTATTTGGAACAGGTTGTTACTCTGATGACTGAAGTAACAACAAACAGTCCAAGCACTACACTTCTTATGATGAAGTGATCACCAAAATAGCCATGTCTCAAACATACTGGGTGATCTGTGACTTGGATGAACAAGTACCTACTTGTACAGTGTATTAGAATGAACCTGAATATCGTATCGTATCATCTTATCCCTTTTTAAGTTGGCGTTTCATTTCAACTGTAAGACAGTTTATTAATCTGTATTTGTATTGTTGTATCAAAACTATTGTAAAACGTACAAAGTACTTATCCTGCAGGATAATATGGTTCTTTTAATAATAATGTAAAAGACTAGGGTGGATGGCTGTATTAACACACAAGTGATGAAGGTTATATCTGCTGCTACACAATATGAAAGATGTGATGACTTTATCAAGATAGCTCCCTGGGTACGATGCTTGGCTGTTGCTGGCCAACAGGATCTAACTAAATCAGTAACTCCTGTCAAATTGGGAAGAGAACAAAAAGGTAGAGTTAATAACAGTTTTAATTAGCTGAGGCTTGTATTAATTTTTAACCCCTCCTGCAGCTACAATGAGATAAAATCAGTCAAAATGTTGTTTTAATTGCGAAACCTCTAGTGCACTGAAAAATTAGGCTTTTCTCAAAACATACGCGTGGTACATTTACAAATCAAAATGAGTCGACCATTTTGACATGAAAGCGATATCTTGTATTGATAGAGGTGGTCAAAGCAAACACAGTCAAAAATGTCCCCCTGTGTGCACATTTGGGTCAACAGTCGAACAGGCAGTTGACTGGTTTGACCTTATAGTAGGAGGGTTTATATATTCTTATAAAATGATATTTTAAAAGAATGGCTTTATAATGATTTTACCAGCCCTAGGATGGTTGATTGAATATAAAATATTTCATTTGTATTTATTTGTACACCCAGCCTATTAGCAAGATGGCACAGCCCATCTTGCATTGGGTCATTCCATATCAAATGACAGGGTACCCTTGACCTCTCAGATTTTTTTTCCAATTTAGGAAGTTGGGCCCATGAGAAGCAGCCAGAAATGGAATTTTTGCTCTAGGCCTCTTAATTAGTAGAAATACAAGCTAACGAACTTTGTTCATTAAGTACCAGCAATTAGCCCATATCTGGAAAGAGCCTTTCTCGAAACAGCTGTGTTTGAGCTTTTTACCAAGCTCCTAAATCCAACCAGAAAAATCCTCACAGATTATAAGTTCAAAGTAAAAATCTATATATCTTATTTTTGTCAGAGGTACCTTATAGTGTAAACAAGCTTCCCTGTACATTTGCTGATAGCCACTCTAAAACAGTTTTCTGAGCAATTATATGTCCATTCGAAAATACACCAACTTCATACATCATATACACCTCTAATTTACATGATTTGGTAAAACCAGACTGCTTATATTTTTTACTGGGCCTTGGGAGGAATTCCACCTGGGAATTTTGAAGTTTCTTCTGCAACTTCTTAATTTCTTCTACAAGTCCCACAGAATTCCCAACATAGGAATTTTGAAATTCATAACTTCAATTTCTTCCTGGGAATTCCCAAATTCATAACCAATGTCTTCCCTGGGGGAATTCCCAACGCTGGGAATTTGAGGCTAACAACATCAAATGACCATTCAATCTGACTATAATGCTGTTTTTAACATATATACAACTTCTTTTTATTTAAAACAAATTCATTTCATGCCTGGTACAAATTCAATAATTTATTTGACTGAAATTATACATTAGAGCTTGTGGCATTTCTATTTAATTTCAAAATGTATACACATTTGACTTTGAACTGTGTGTGTGTGTGTGTGTGTGTGTGTATAAGCGAATATTATTATCATTAATAAATGACATAATACCAGACGGATTTTCCATGTTGCTTAAAACCACCCAAATTCCTTCACGGAAATCCTCAAAGGCACTTTTGGGAAAAATTCAGCACTGTTGGAAACTGGTACTTTCACCCTCTTCAAATGGGGCATGTTTCCAAAGTACCTGATGTTAGGAAGGTTTCTAGCCAGAATACCTAGAGTTAGGGTTAGAGAGGTTTCTACTTCAGAATACCTAGGGATTGAGGACTGGAGGTTTCTAGCCAGAATGCCTAGGGGATTAGGGTTAGGAAGGTTTCTAGCCAGATACCTAGAGGATTAGGGTTAAGGAAGGTTTCTAGCCAGAATACCTAGGGATAGGTTAATACCAGAAATAATCCAAATATGGTATGTGGATTCAGAAAAATAGTACTGAATTAAACAAATCCAAGCCTGGCTTTAAAACAAAATTTCTAGTTGTAATGAAATTAAAACAAAGCTATCAACTTGAACTTCCCACCAAATCAGGATATAATAATAGCAGGCCCACTAGTTGTACTTTATATAAATATAAGTAAATGGAGTTTCGATTTTCTTTATGTAGGAATCATTTGCGCATTTATTTTTCATGTACATGTATAGCATCTAAACACTAATATGTATGTTGGGGAAGTCACTTAAATCCATATACAACACTAGTATCCTATACATTTCAAGTCCTTGCAACACATGTTTTGTCAAACTGGCAACTTATCCAGAATAGTCACAACCTCAATGCTAGAATAATTCCATAAATTTGGGCTACACTTCTAACTGCTTTGTAGGACAAATCAACAAATTGAAAACAATGATATGAAGTTAACACTATATAACCCGTATTTGTTTGATTTGACGGTAAAAATAGATTTCGTGTTGAACTATTATTTTTCTGAGGGTTAAGAGTTATAAGCTTTCATTTTGAGACATTGAGCAAAATATCCATCAGGGATTAGTACCAGTAAATGACCTCAAATTAATGATACTGACTACTCATTTTAATCCTCAGCTTGTATATAATGGCGAGGCATGTGCAGTCTCGATTAGCCAGTGTGGCTGTCAATCAGAATCAAGAATCTTACGATTTAATTATTTTAACTTTTATTTGAATATTCTTGTGATTCTGAACTTAAAATAAAATTATGTAAGCTGTTCAAAAGCCTTGATATTGATTTGCGTTGGCAATAAAATGACTTGATATAATTGGACTTTACACACATGAGTCCTAACCTTCATCATCACTGTCTTCTTGCTCATCTTCTATACGCTTCAACGTCTCATCTTGTGGTACCTCCTCCATTTCCTCATCATCTAAGATAATCAATCAGCTGCCTTTGATACATTGGATTCTTTTTCTTACATCTAAAAATAGAGGTCGCTGAATTTGCTTTAAATAACAAATTTATACCAGATGGAAATTGCTTGTGTCTCAATGTGTGATCAATTTGCTACATGACTGTATATTCATTACTTTCCACATAGCTTCAATCGTCACAGGTGACATCAATATGATTAGGTTTCATCTCTTCCTTACTACACTGTTTTTTTAGATTCTATTTTCCTGCATTGCTAAAAGCTAGAAATCCCATACACACAAACTAAAAACTTACAAATAAATAAAGGCTATTTTGTGATATTGGCCAATAGGGATAAGTGAATGACAGACTCAACACATCTTCGACTGCCATCTTCTTCACCATCAATCCATCTCATCTTATCGACCAAAATCTAGCACCAATAGTGCGCTGAGAAACAATAATTCAAAATCAGACATACCATGCACCCGCAAAGAAGACAAATAAATAGCTTGTTCAGTAGGCGAACAGCTCGGAAAACAAAGACAATAACAAACAGACGATTAGGATAGCATAAATCCATTTCGTTAATTAACCCTCACTCTACTACTACTACTACAAGGTCAAAATCAGTCAAAGAATATTTGATATACTTCCCATAAGGTATATCCCCTAATCAGAAACTATCCAAACCTTCGTGTAGTAAGGCATTCTGGTCAAAATAGTCGACTGTTTTGACTGGTAAAAGCATTATCTTGTATTATTGTTCAGGGTGGTCAAAATGACGGTAAAAACCAGTCAACGCCCCTGTGCATTTGTGTGGCTGATTTTGTCCTCTGGCAACTTCCACAAGTACAGCAATAAATACGAGGTCAACTCCATACACACATACATAAGTTTGAGGACAACTGTGAAGCAGTTAAATCATAGTCATTAGAAATTTATTTTACAGAAACATTGTTTTTTATTATATCATTGGTTTGATCACTGTTGTTGTGCAGTTGAACATTATATTACTAGCCTTTACAACTGCAGTCTATGGCATTTGTACTTGAAATATGCATACGGGCATGGTATGGTTAGCTGCTCTACCTAGCCTGCTATGAGCTGAATAGGATTTATGGGTGTAGGTGTACATGTATAAAGCGCTGTGCACGTTGATACTGATCTATGGAGACAATGCATTATAGATAAGCCCCAAATCCATTGTTCCTCGATGCTATACCATGGACTAAGCTAATTGCGCCTGGCACACACACAAGTAAGACTTCTGCTACAAGGGATATCGCTAGAGCTCTGAAACCTTTGGACAACCATAACATTAATTTACTAATGGACTGATCCGGCCTGTCTATCAATGAGCATGGATTGACTAATAGGGTTTTTGCTTTCCATGATGATTGTTGCTACATTGGTCAAGTTATTTGCCAAAGTTCATTGTGGAATGGGTGACAGACAGTCCCCTCAGCTATCATAGGAAGGTTGGTGCCAAATCTTGGCTTTGTCTATCGCAATTACACTCCAGTTAGATTCAAGTTATAATCGTTATAAACTTACTTTATCTTTTAGTCCAAGTCTTGGCAGAATAAGTTGCCCTGGTACTTTCTTTTTTCAATACCAGCGTGAGTTCTCATATCTGTTGAAATTTTCTTGAACTCTGTTTTAATGTAAGAAAATTATAAATATTAACATAAATATTGAATTTGCCTTTTCTTTATATCTATTCATGAATATAATTACATGGCCTCATGGGGTTAAGATAATTAGAGCCCATCGCGACAGCTAGGCCTCACGTGCTGACAGCGACACGTACAGCTCAACCAGTTTATACGTTGCTTAAGAAAGTGGATCATAGTTTTTCCCTCGAAAAGATTGATCTGCTAAACTTATCATTCTAACTTTTTCAGAATAGCTTAAGTTCTAGCACAAATTCAATCTTTCCCCGTAATAAATGTACTGGCGAGTGGATTTTAGGACTTGAAGTTTAACATTAATTCCTTCTACGACAGTGCGTTGCTTCTACGGACCCGTTGTACATGTAAACATGTAGTACTTTAATGAGTAAATCGGCATTCACTATTGCCGCCTTTTAATTGGTGCTGATTTTTTTATATTGTAATTATAAAAGATGCATTTTTCCCTTCAGTCACATCACAACCTAATTATATATTTAGCAGGCTTTGTAAGAGGATCCTTTGCCATTCTCGGGTTACATTATGGCAGTTTTTGATTGTTGCACTTCTGCTGCTGCAAACATAGGCCCCTATTGATTTCAGTTCATCAAAGGCCCTGCCATGATGTACCAACTGTGACAGGTATGTCACGTGCTCACCCCACAATTGCCACGTTTGCCTGCTCGTCAAACATGATTCATAAAAAGGTATATTGGGGAAAAAAATTTTACATATTTAACTCTTGGAAAATCCTTTTAAGAATGCTTGTAAATACTAGTTACAGTAAATATACCTAATCCACAGAGAAGAAATATAATATTAAATAAAAAGAAAAGTCCAAATGTATAAAATTTTAAATGTACATTTGTGGATAAAATTCAAATAAATAATAAAAGGCAATAAAATCAACAACAATAGGCATATAATTGACCTACACATTTTTTTAAGCGTGTTAATGCCCATTACGGTGCTGACCTCTCCCCTCTCCCCTGTGGATGAATCGAGGATATAAAATTATAGTTAAAATTATTTGGAAGGTGTACAAAGCGTGTTTTACTGATAACATCCTTTGAAAAGTGGAGATATGATTGTGTCATGAAACACGGTTTAACATTAACAGTAAAGAACTTCATAGCTAACTATTTTTGAAAATGATCCGTTGAAAAAAAGAAAATGTGTCAGTCGGTCTGCCTCAATGCCCCACAAAAAAGTTGATTGTCTAGGGTCAGCGAATTACAAGGTCCAGTTGTCACAAAGGTCAATTGTCACAAAGATCGAGTTGTCTCGTGGGTGAGGTTGTCTTATGGGTCGAGTTGTCACATGGAGTCGAGTTGTTTATGACCAACTCATTATCAAGCAAATCCTGACTCAGATGTGTACAGTCGGCATACATATTCAGAACTACACCCATAGCCTTGTTTTCAGTTGGTTTCTACATTTGGTAGTGAACATGAAGCTGGTTACTTACATATAAGGGAATAAAAGTTTATCATTGAGTCTTTACAGCAGGATAAAGACTGAGGTCATAGCCATACCCATATTGCCCATGGCCATGGCGGATGCTTTACAGCAGGATAAAGACTGAGATGTGGGCTATAACAATATTGCCCATGGCCGCGGCCTGAGGTCTTCTGTGGGATAAAGGCTGGGGGTCACTGGCCTGGCTAATGTGCCTGGCGCGGCCTGAGGTCTTTACAGCAGGATAAAGAGACCAAGTGTCAAACTTGTATTCCCATTCAAATACTTACATCCACGATTTTGTTAAAACTTTCAATATTCAATTTAAATTTTTATTGCAAAAAGACAGACATAAATTGTAAATCCAGTGTTTGAGAAAGGACTGATTTCAACTTGGCTTTTTAGTCCACGTGTACAGACCTGGCTTTAAACTCTGATTTCATTGTGATATAAACATCCTGCGTATACTTGGTTCATTCCTGCTTACATGGCGCTACTAAATTATACCCGCAGTTGGTTGTGCTCGCGGTGTACGGCTGATCTTTACCCAGCGTTAACGTCCCCGTGAGTCACTTGATCTGAATTAGATTGCTTTGCTGTACTCTGGCATTGCTGAATTACAAATATTACGGTATTATGTACTATGATGTGCCTTACAAAATTATTAGGTGATTTCCTTGGGGCCAATAAGTAACTTCCGGCCGCCAGGATTACTGTGTTGAAAGATTGGAAGTTATCACATTGCGATCTATACCATGTACATAACTGTTAAGTTCACAGAAAAGCCAGATAACAAATAACTAACATACTTACACTGTAGCATCAACTTCTTTAAAACTTGAAATCTACTCCTTACACATGATGCTCATAATACCTTTACAATGGAAAGAAAAAATCTTATCTTCCACTTTTTAACTGTTGTTTTCTAACCTTCTCAATATCTTCAACAGATATTATGAGGAATATGGTATCACCTCTCTAGGCCCATTTTACTAGAGTGGACGCCTCTGAAATTATATAAAATTACACTTCAACATCAAAATTCTGCCCATTAGCCCTCCTAGCTATTTGCTACTTTGAGATCCAGTCCTGGTTTGAACAAGCTTTGTGGGCAGATCTGTAGTTTGATTGGACTTTTTCTGGACAGACTGGTCAGCTAGGCGGACTTTGAGACTGTGGGCATTGGGCAGGGCCTTACTGCCCAGGCTGCACAGTGGTTTTCTGGTGTGTTAAACAATTAAAACAAAACCATCTGGGATCATTTTGAATAGGAGCCTGGACTGAGACATTTGTTGGGTCGCTTAACGGTTTCTTGTTTCTTGCTGAGCAGAAAAACAACTTTTCTGTTGTATCAAACACTTTTAGTTTTGGGTATAAATTCTTCTCTGGGTTTCATTTGTATATCAGGAACAGTGGCCCCATTGAGCCTCAAGTCAAGCCAGTGCCACACACAGCTCTGTGTGACTCTGTCTGGTTTAATATACTGTCCTTCATCTCAATGGAGATATCTGAGGCCGCATTGCGACTTTGGCTGGGGCGTGACACCCAGGCTTGGGAAGTTAGTCCCGCACATTGGGGCTGGTAGCACAACTTTCCTTCAGAAAACTGAAGGACTCCTGTGCAATTTGTGCTGACATGACAGATACTGTGCAGAACGAGACAGATGACAGGCTCCATGCCCCATGCGAAAACCAGCCTCATTAAATAAGCCTGGGCTGTCATGCGCCATTTCACACATACCAGGTGAGCCGGGCCATTGGATGTGAGGCGGGAGGCTGGGCGGTGGAACCGACTGTGTGGTTTAAGTATATTCTCACATTCTTGCTTCCTCTAACGTTGGGTCTTTGGCTACTCTTCACATGTTGTTGTCAGCTATTTCTATTTGTAAATGCGTGGTAAAACCGCTGGTGGTATTAAAATGCTTGGAGATGTAAGTCTTGGCATGCCGAATCTGATCCTCAGCGCTGACACCTTTTTGCTTATGATCCGCGAAGGCCAGAGCGGAGTAGATAACCGTCAAACCGCCACTTTCTCTAAGCGCAACAACATGTGCAATGCACTACACAAATCAGGTGAAGGCTTTTACAGATGCAACCCCATTCTGAGCCAACCACAGACTCTGTGCTCACATTTCCTTTTGATCTGTTATTAGTCAACTTTGATAACTAGTTGTGATGTTGTTTTGACATTGGGCTGGCACCTTCTTTTTTAATTTTTAAATATTTAAGCAGCTGCGTGAATGTTTCCTTCCCAAAAGTGTCTGCTTAGCCAAGGGTTGCCTGGTCTGGTTGGGCCAATATTCTGATGGCTGGTCAGAGAATGTGAGTTAAATCAATACATGAGCCATGGTGCTTGTGTCCTTGGGCAAACGCTTTACCATAATTGCTTCTCTCTGCAGGGGCCATCTCACGTGCCTGTAAGGACAGAGTTGGTTGTTGTGTTTGATTAGCGCTACATGTAAAGCCAAAATGGCAACAATTGGGCTATATACTTTGTTAGTTTTCAGGGCAATTTATGAGCTGACGGATGGTGCTGTTGAATGGTGGCCGTTTCAGACTTGCCCTTGACAGTGGTGGTTGACAGGTCAACATGCTAGTATGAATTCGGAGAATGACTGGGCTGAGAACTGTCACTGGATGAACATGTAACTGGGCTACGGATGTCAGGCGTTTGGTGAACAATGACTTTGATCATGTCAGTTTAATCATCAACTCCCCATCACAGTCTTACATGCGCGGAAGTGGCGTGTGTGTGTGACTATGTCGGATCCTTCTATTTTCTGAAGGGAGGATTTTTGGAAAATAAAGTCCGCCATCATAAGTGGATTTTAAAGAATAGTTTTAACTGGTTAATGTTGAATGATTTGCAAAAATTCCAAACCTCTTGAAAGTGACGATCGAGGATAGGCTTTGTTCTTTTTATTGTAGAACTAGAAATATTGCTGATGTGAATCACTTAATCTTTGATGCTCAACATCAAAGGCATTTGCCTCTCAGCTAATCAGCCAGGATGACAGAGGGTGACATTACAATGCGCTGATTCATAGATCAACGTTAGTTAATTAATGCATAGAGCTTAAAAGGACAGGATATTAGATTCGTACAAACAATGGCAAATAACCTACACTGTGTTACACACTAACGTAACAATGACTGATATAAACAAATAATATTAATACAAAGATAATTCATATGGGCCTGTAGTATCATTTAGTCGTCATTAGTTGCATGATTATTGATGATGTGAACAGTTACTTGTCTTTTTCAGGAAAGTATTTTTTCTCTGAAAGACAAAAAGAAAATGCAAATTTCTGTGTTATCATTACCTGCTATTGGAAGCGTCATATTTGGTTTTTACTATGTGAGAGATGAAACCCTGCTTTTGAGCTAGCATTTTACAGATCAGAGAGCCCCCGTTCGAAATTTACCGCATGGGAAATGATGCATGTGTTCTAGCACAATTTAGAAACTCCACATTTTCAAAATGCGCGCACCAAAGTATGAAAATACGACGTTGCGCTTATGATCGATGATGTAGGCGCGGCGGAAGGTTACGCCCTAATAACCGTGGGTGGCCTAACTTCGTACTACTAGAAGAAAAAGGACTGTGAAACGCTTCTTCTTTCACGGACCATATATTTACAATATCCTGAAAGAAATGGGCAGGAGATTTTGAAAACTACTGTTGCTGTATGAACTACATGTTCAGTGCTGGGACAATTTAAGTCAGGCATGATTTTTATAGGTTGGCAGAGAACATGATAATAGTCTTATAAATTAAATTAACATTTTAAAAACATTGTTTTCAAGGGGTATTGTTTTCCAACGACCTTATAATTTTAAAGAGTGAAACTCTAAGCAAAGATTTGACCTTTCATCGCCAGATTGTGCTTTCATCCCCAGGTCTTTAACATAGCAACACTAATGTATTATCTTACACAGTAAAATATTGTTTAAAAAAGGGTAAATTTTTCAAATAACATCTCTTATTCCTCCAAAAGATTGATGTGCAGTGCATGTTCAGTATGGGTATATATCCCCCGTCTGTGGTAGAATAGGGCACCGAGCCGAACTCAATATTGCCAGTGCTGTGCTGTGGGCCATTGGACAAAATTATTGTGAACCTTAATTCTTTTAATGATTTAGAGATAAAACTAAAATAAAATCAATAAAAAAACTTAAGTTATTTCGTTTTATATTATGACACAATTTCTCTCTCCTGAATCAGAAGGTTAATTGAATCAAAACTAACCCAAAATTCGTACCTCAATGCAAAACTAACAGATTCAGAGACAATTGCAGTTCCTTTTAAATACTTATAAAGCGATACGGTTTTAAAATGGTAACATTAATATAATTCTCATTAGCATAAGCCCCATTAGCCTCATTAGAATGTAATTCATCAGACCCTAGGCTGCCATATAATTTATTTTACACAGTGTTAGACAAAATAGAATCTTGCAGTCAGGCCAGGTTGGTCATACCGTTCCTCCATGACATCTAATTAAAGAAAACAGGACCAAAAACTTGGAAATTATATCTAATTGGACAATGGACATACATCCCATGCACAAGGCAGGTATTACCATCACCCAACCCCCAATCCGCCGTGACCAATATAATTATATATATAACTTGCATTTGCGCATTTTCGAAAAAATGGGATGACATACACATTTCGATAATGCGCAATATAATACCATTTTCAAACTGATATAAATTTCCAGGATGTATAGACGCATTGCATATACTTTGTGTGCGGATTACATGAAAATACTCATGACATATTGAGTGTATTCAGGTGGACCAGTACAAGTATTTAGGGCATTATAGTAGGGGTATTATTTCACTTTTGACGTTTTTATGTTCTACCCCTCAAAACATGTACAGGCCTATTAGAAACAAGACTAAATCATTAAAATAAAAATTTGATATTTCTAACCCTGCCATGCCCTAGAAGTTTCGTTGAAGGGCGCCCTCTGTTGTCAGTTTAACGTAAAGGTTCCTGACTCCATACGCACTGAAGGACATACATGGTACAGTTACCAGACTGTGTATGTGATTATTTACCATGTTACATTATCCAGAAATGGCAGAATGGTTACTGCTGATCATGATCAGCTGTTCGTGGTTTGTTGACATGGTCATGGTTGATAGGTTTAACTCAATTAAGACAAAGTGCTATATTTAGGTTAGTAAATGTACATACATCACTTATCATCTAAAGTTGTTGCTGGCAAAGTTGGGCAGTGACAGAAGTTATTATCTGTGGCCTAGTAATGGTTAGGTAAGTTGTCATGTTTTGTTTTTAATAATAATTGTTATTCACCTTGTTTACATGAGATTAACTTGAGCTTGAACAGTACCTTGATTTGACATGCTGGGACTTGTTATCATCTTAAACATGAAATATTAACCCACTAGTTACTGTCATGGAGACTGTGGTTGTGCAATCACGATCATATGTGGTAATAGTAGGTAAGTGAGAGATACAAAGTTGGTAGTTCCCAAATGATTTGATATTTACAACTGTGCCAACTGATTTGCAGTGTTTGTACAACTTAAAATAAAATAGTGGGATATGGATTTATTATTTGTTTTTTTTAAGGGTTAAGGTGTGCTGGATGGATTTAAAGAACAGCTGATATTTAAGCACATTTTGACAATTTATTTTAATATTGTCTCACTTTCTATAATAGGTGCTTTTAATAATACATTTTATTCCTTTTATAATTATAATCATATTCTAAATTTTTAAAGGTAATAAGCCTACGCTCTAGAATATGGTAAACAGCCAAAGATCTAGTGATCAGGACTCTCTACCAGCTTCATGACTCCTAGCATTCGCACATTCTCTAGAAGATGATCAGCGCCTGGTCCCAGTATTGAATTAGCCAAAATTCTTCTGGAAGACCCTTACTACTCAAAGATTATTTCATATTGCCAAATCTTTATATATCTAAACATGATACTTCATCTGAGCAGAACTTGACTAAAACGTAGATCTACTGTATCATTTGAAACACAGCAGCATTCCTGCAATCCCAAATCCTGCTAGTCATGAAATATATTATTATTAGTTAGATGTAATACTTTTTGTACTTCTTTACTCTTGACCGAAATTGGCTGTTTGACTCTTTAACCTAAAGTTGTAGTATATAAATGCAAAATAGTAATTACTGGCCCTTGTCCTCGACCTAAGCGGGTTCTTTCTCGAAGAACTTGCACAAGTTCAAGGAAACATAACTGAGACCAATATAACTACTATTTTACATTCCTACTATTTATTAATTCTTTCTAGAAGAATGTTGTAAACTAAACTGATTTATATTCCAGGATAAAATAAGTTTGATACAATAATAAATAAATCTTCAGGACACAATCCACTTATAAAATGCAGAACCTGTTTATTCATATATTCTTTTCAACTAAGATTTTTGTTTCATGAGCAGATTTAAAGGCTGTCATGGAATAATGTGCTAAAATATCAACAGGTAAACATGAGAAAATGCACTTTAAATTAATTGTTGATGATGTTTCTCTTCATTGCTTCCCTATCACTGTGTTTTAAACAAAATAGACTGGGTACCCCAACAACTAGGTAATCTACTGTGATCAGGATGCATTTAGTTTCAAAAACATCTTCAGGGCATGTAACCTCTCAAATGATTTTTTTGAGTATTTTTTCCCTTGTTTCTTGCAGACATTACATATTTTTGAGAACATCTAAACAAAATTGGGTTAATGCCCTAATTGGGCAGTCATCAGGACAAAATCATAGAACACACGATCCACTCCTGCAATTACATACTGCAGCATTATTTGCAACGTGCATGACTGTTGAGGCACATTAGACCCTGTGTGCAGAAAGGCAGCGTTGGCGTACATTTTGCAGTAGATGTACTTTTGCGGAATATCTCCTGCGATCAAGTATACGCCCACTTTACTAACGCCTACCAGTGTATGCTTAATCCACGACGCCAAGTAGTAATGGTGTACAGAGATCTGACGTCACTTTGCAAGGGTGCATGAATTACGCCAGATCTGTGATCTAGCCGTGCAGATCCCATACATAATTATAATTTCCCGATGATGAACGACCCCTTGGTTGGTAGCTAGCGCGCAAGCCTCGAAACGTGACGTCGAGATCTTCGCAATCAGTGAGATCTTTGAGGTGGTGGTACATTATATGCACATAGAGCCTGTCTATATCTTTGATATGATATAAACAGCTCAACAGGACCAGTCTTTAAAAAAAAAATAATAATAACTTATCACGTAACAGGACTACCCACAGGCAGGCGTAGCTAATAAGGAATGAAGCCAAAAATTTAAGCCATATTGATTGATTGATTGTACATATTGATTGATTGACTGATCTAGGAGGCTATATACTCTTAAATAGAGACATTTCACAAAATGATTGTCAAAGGTTGGTTAACGATAATAATATAATGCCAGGACTTCATTGTACGGCTGAGGCCAGTATAGGATCCATCATTAATTCATTGTCCATTTAATTTAATATATTAAATCATTCTCACGAATCTTTTGATAATTGTGTCATTTTAAAGAGGTATTTTTCCTCTCTTCAAATGCAAACCTTAACAGTGATCCAATCAGCCAAGAACAATTCGAAAATTTCAACCAAATCGCCGCGAAAAACACGGACTATAGGCCTACGATAACAAGTTAGTTGATCATGGAATCATGTGGAGAAGGAAGATGGGTGCTCTTTGACATGCGCAGTAGAGTCGATCTCAGACGCATGAGTATGCAGCCAAAATGAACTGACCGTATGCCGACGTTCGTTAATAAATCAAACCGTTTCGCCAGCAACGTTTCAAACAATTTCAGGAAATTAGAACCAATGTATAGCATGGTTTGATGTGTTTGCGGTTTTTTGTGTACCGAACGATTGCGCTCACAATCAGTTTCACTGACAGCCATCCGTCCCCAAGCGTACATATGCGCCATACGCCTTCTTACACGTACGCAGGAACGTTGCGAATACATTCGGCGCAATTGCAAGCAAGCGGAACGCAGCCAATGCTGCGCAACGGTGAATGTGGGTAGCGATTTATTTAGCGTTACATGTACATAATACGTTTTATTTTGTGTAAAGGTAAAAGTACGTGATTCTTGCTCCAAGTTGTTTGTCTTTTGTTGAGGTTGAGTGCTATGCGACCTAATGTGGCCGAATATTCTTTATCATTGAAGCCTATAACCGATTATGACTGAGAATGAAATGCGACGATCTGACGGCAGTCGCAACGATCACCGTAACGTCAGTCAGAATGGCAAACCCTAATTAATAATAATACGTTCGGTAAAACGTTATCATTTGAGGTTTAAAGACATCTAGTATCACCCGGCCACGCATCATTTTTGGACATCTCAAACCGGCAACAGGATAACTCGACATATGACAACTCGTACAAAAACTCATTACAACTGCAGCCCACGGACGCTCGACACGGTTAGCTCGACCCAATTTATCATTTGGTAGAATGAAATACGTGGATCCTTAAACTTTCCCTCGAAAAAAGATTGATCACTGGGCTTATTGTAGCACAGTATGACTCAATTATTTCTAGTACAAATTGAAATTCAATCCCCATTTCCCCTGTAACTTTAATCCATGCGCTGGTGAAATTGGATTTTTATGACTTTAACTCACTCAGTAGTCACAACTACCGTTAGAGAGGCACGCTGTGCGTACGCAGTCGTTTTAATCAATGGGATTTACGCGGCCCATTGACATCGATGAAATTGCGTGACGTAGGGGCGGGAGTGATGCGGTTTAGTCAGGCAATCGGGTTCATTCATAAGATGGCCGGATTCAATCAAGATAATTTCTCTAATAGATGATGTCGCGATTGTCAGTAATTTGGAAGGAGTTTTGTAGAAAATCTTTTGTAAATACACTAATAAATACGCCTCTATACGATAATGAATGGGGCATTGTAAATTAAACGAACATATAATTATGCTGTCAAAATGGTAATTAATAGAATTCAACCGATACATTACTTTTTAAACAAACTTTTTAATTATCGCGCATTTGCTAAACGTTTTATGTACGGGGATCGGGCCCTTGGGGATTAGCTGACCGCCCAGGGGATCAGTGATTATTGGCCGCGATGTACAACCGGCTGCACACGGTTTGTAGCACTCGCCGTACTCATGTGTTACTAGTGTAACTGAATTAAGAGGAATAAACTGGTAGCCGATTTAAAAATAAACATTGGCTAATCTTTTAAAGTTATGCATATTTTTATTTATTATTAAAATATTGAAAAAGAAAATTAAAAGGCCCTAAATTATGATACTGATATAACGGGTTTTGGACAAGGACTTTTGTTTTATCGTAAAATATGAATTAAGGCCTACATGATACCTGTGGGTAAATGAGGCCATTCTCTAGCTATTTATTAGGGATAGAACTACATCAGCAAATACACAGATATTGGAATTACAAGGGAATACATAAAACAAAAACAAAACAAAATACCGACAACTCTGAAGTTGCTCCAAAGAAACGTATTTTATTAATAAGGAGCTAGATGGGATGTACCACAAATATGAAGTTATTTGTAGCCTAATTATAAAACAAATAAAATAAATAAAAGTTAAATAAAATTGTCACAATAAGTTAAATAAAGTTTAGAACAAATGATAAATTTAATTCTTACTTCATCATAGGTATAATTTAATATTTGTTATAGAAATTATTTAAATTTATTTACTTAATAAATTGATACATATATTTGTGGCATATATAAATACACTATATAAAAAATACAGGTAAGTTTGGCAGGATCAAAAGTAAATTCTATTTTAGCTATTTTGCCAGACTTTGAGGCTAGTTGTCTCTTACACCCTAAGTCTCACACTTCGCCCACTACCTATATTCTTTTCTTTCAAACTGCTACCTTGCCATTTCCTCCTCCCATTCACCCATCCCTCTGCTCCATCGCTTGCTCTCCTTCATCCCTTCAGTATTCTGTAACACTGCATAAATAATCTCTAACTGCTTTGGTTTTATTGTTGCTATCAGCTAATAATTTTACTTGATAACTGTATCACGCCATCCTCCTGGCACTACATCTGATGGCACATACTTCATCATGGAGGAAGGATGTGAACTACTGCAGCTGATCTTTGAGGGCCATACTGGATTCCTGCCTTAATTCTGAAAACTGGCTGAACAAATTCCAGTACATGACTCAAAGTCAATCCAACAACAGTTGTTTAGAAATCAATAATAAACTTCAGGCTGAAATAAACACGTCTGAAGCATTCAGTATTATAATTTCATCATTGGTATATTTATAATCTGTCTAAGTTGGAATTGTAAAAACCTTAAGTTGTCATTCTGCGTCCTTAAAACAAAAGCGATTGAAACTTTCAAAAAAGCAAGTCAGGCAAGTGGTAAAATAAACCTGGAGTCATTCTTGGCGGTCTGATCCACCAGTTCAGCGGAAACAGGTTAGAATGATGAAGAAAATCAACATTCCAAAGCTCACTGGGAGCTTCGCCATCCAAAGAGGCAAAACAGCATGTCCCAGGAAAGCGGAAACGGGAACTGGGGCCAGCAAACAACAACCTGAACAAAATCCTATTCAATTGTTATTAGTATTAAAGTTAGAGAACATAAAACATATAATACAAAAAACTTAAACGAAAGAACAAATCAATAAAATTGTGGAAGATAAAATATAAAACTTTAAAAAAGTTGATCAGGAGAGTCTACGAAAGCTTCTAACAACAGAAGAATAATGTGCAATACCTCCGGAAGGCTCCAAATAAGGTCATGCTTAGAAGCCAATACATGAGGCAAAACACTTAAGCCCCGCGGTGTGTGCAAGCCATCAAAGACATTGCAGTCGCCAGAAAACCCAGCACTATGAATTATCTTCCAAAGGCAGACAGTTGGAAGGCTAGAAAGTAGGATGATTACATTAAACAAAAATGGAAAATCGTACTCTAGTAATATTAGGGAGGCATCGTACTATCTTCTGGTCTTGGCATGTGAAAAATGCAAGCGAACTGTGGAATCAGTTCTTGAAACAACAACAGGAAAAAACATGGACCCCTCATCAATATCTACACAAAAATAGATTTTTAAGGTGAAATAAGAAAGCATTAATCAGAGTTACATACATGAACAACCAACTAGCAGGACATACAATCTAACACTCAAATATATGATGGAATAATCACCCACATCTCACAGAAGTTGAGATTTCTTCAGCAGATGAAACTTTTCTTTTGAATACAGCGAACAGAGTGAGGAAAAAGCAGTAGTTATGTTGGGGGAGCCGATTCAAGAGGTTTGGCGGGGAACCCCTTCTTGCAAAAATCAAAATACCATAATGATAGATGCATCACAAATGGCTCTGTAGATGAAAGCTGGAGGAGGCAATTGGACATCAACAGTAGAAATTCCTTCAGGTGCGATAGCCATCACTAGACGCATTCTATCATGCATGTAGAAAGTATTTATGCGTTCTAGGAAAAATGCAAGAACAAGAAGAAGTCACATCAACAAATGCCTTACAAAAGGGACGAAAGTAGCACACATATACTTGAGCCAGTTATTAAATATTTCCACTGAAACCTTGGATATGTGGATGTGGGAGAAGTCGGGAATTCCTCCATTCCAAAGGCTACACTAATTCCACGAGGTCCACGAGGAAGGCCAGTGTACTTCCTGGTTATTGATTTAATATTTTATTAGCGCCATGTTGGCATTTCGTGCTAAGAGAAGTTATACAGGAATTCTTCCTTAAGGTTCATAAACCCATCAATCCTCTAGATACATGTTTTAATGCCTTAAAATTGATTGAAATTACTGGTAAGGCCACTTGGACTCATTGGAAGTTTATAACTGGACCATGGATGAGCATGCCCAGATCTAAATATCGCCAATGTGAACAAGTTCTACAATGACATTAACAAATGTATCAAGCTGGAAATGCCAGCCAGGTGAAATGCTCACTAGCAAATCTTCCATCTTTGACTCTGTCCTCTGAAGGAGTTTACAACTAACCTTACCAGTTGCCTACAGTGATAAGACAGCTACAGATCAATAATCCTGCAGAAACTTCTAGAGCTATTGAGTGGTAAATCTCAGAGCAGCTTCATACTCCAGCTACAGGAGGTGTTTTGGAATCTCCCTCACCCAGTCTTCAAGAAAGGCCCAGTCATGAAAATCACACAACATTTCTGGTGAGCGGAAATTTGCAATGGGTGATACACGCTCCGGCAGGCACCCAGTGCAACCATAGGAAAGATAGAAGCCAAGACAATGTTCCAAATACACACAGCAAGACCCGGACAGCACTTTGCAATCTAAAGAAGAAGAAAAAAAAAATAGTGAAGCTATTTCACTGGGGAGAAAAAGTAAGAGCTGCAAAATCGTTCAAGGAAAATCACACAAGAAAGCAGGCTCAAAAGTGGAAAATATCGTAAAGAACTCACAGAGAGAGAGGGAGAGATTCTGAGTTCTGACAGGCATCAGTACGAATGTCCTATAGACTGGGTATATAGGCACAACAAGACATGGAAAAACTTGTCAACATATGGGCAAGGTCAAGCTGGTTGCATTAGAAAGCACAAATCCAACATTAGAATAAGTCCTCGGGTCAAAGGTAATTATATTTACAAGAGTACAATGAAACGAAGCTCAAGAGAATTCTTGAGTAATTACTGTTACATAAAGATGACAAACAGGAACTATACTTTATTACAATGTCCAGATGACTTGGTTGGCAAGAAGATTCTCTAAAAGTGGTCAGATGATAAGGAGAAAATGTGGTGGACAGGCATCATTGCAGCCAGAACAAAGGGTGAATTCCGCATAGAATATATGAGGAGATGACAAACCCTGCACCACAACGTGGCTCCAGGAGGTCTTATCCCGTTGATGGCAGGGAAATAGAATCTCCTTTCATAATACAGGAATTACCTAAAGCATTCATAAAAATTCAGCTAATTTTCAGATGTTTTACAAATTTGTATTCTGATAAATGCAATATTTTCAAATTTTCCACGTACAGGCCTTTGACCTTGTATGACCTTTGAAGCCTTTGACCTGTTTAAAAGGTCAAGCATTTGACTTTAATAGTTGTGCAGAAAGGTCAAGTGTTTAATATTTAATATATTGAACTTTTTACATAGTGTATATTGCAAGTTACTAAATTAGTTTCACTCTAACATGCCTAAAATCCACCTGTACACTGAATTGTATGCATGCTAATTAATATACTATCGGGTCACAATTTATTTTATTATGAACAATAACAAAAATAATGACCTTCTGACCTGGCGGTAAATCGGCATCACATAAACCCGATCCCCCACAAATATAGTGTCAAAATAGAGCAATTCAAGATCTTTCCAACTGACTATTCTCAACTCATCACATGTAATCTAAAATTTTGTGATTGTGCCTTAAGTTTAACGTTAATTCCGGCCTGGCGTTAATAACCTTTAATGATATTAAATGAAAAGAAAAGTTGATACACAAATTTTATATATTACCTATTTTATTGAATGCCATTTCAATAATATCGCGGAACCCACTGCTATATAGGATTCTAGCCAGCCAATCAACATCGGGCAAGCTCGGTGGTCGAGAGGTTAAGACGTCTGCACTTGTAAGCAGGAGGTTGTGGGTTCAAATCCCGCCCGAGTCGCCTGTGAAGTTTTTTCCACAAACACTCGGAAAGCAAAACAAAATTTCTGGTTGTATTAAATTAAAAACAAATTATCATTTGAACTTCCTGGAAATCGTGATATAATAATAGCGGGCCCACCCCACTGATTGCACTTATATAAATATCGTGGAAATGGAATGTTCCATTTTTTAAATGTAGGATTTGTTCACATGTTTCGTGAATTTGAAAACATTTATTGAATTTAATTTTGTGTACATGTGTAAACATCCCTTACTATACAGGAATGTGTCTTTTCATGGAATTCACTAAACTCAGTGATCTCAATTTGCACATTTAGTAAAGTACATTTCAACAATCCTTGGCAGTTCCTAGATTCCCTAGACCATCTTCAGAGATTGTTTCCACCAGCCAGACTCATCCCTAATTATAAATGTCAAATGTTGTATTTTTGGTAATGCATGGTTTTGAGTTCAGGGAACCCTTACTCTTACACAATAGTCTTTTACATGCACTGGTTATGGAGGATGAAAAGTGGACATCTGATTTTTCTGCTTTCAAAAATAGATTGAACCTTTTAGAGAAATGCATTCCTCTATATTCTATGCATTTCTGCTTGTTCAAAAAGCAGATTTGGGCAAACATGTTTTTCTACTTATCTTTTGTTTGTTTTTGCAACCCATCAGGTACCAAGAAAGAAGACAAGTAGAAACATTTATTTTACCCATTTTATTTGCTCTCCTTCATTTGCAAATGAAAAGTGGACATTCCCTGATCTGCTTTCCTATGACCAGAAGAGCAGATCAACATTTAGTCAAATCCAGTTTTAGAAAAATGTTAAGTTATGGTTCTCTTTTAGATTTTTGTGACAGGTGGTCCTTAAGTGTACATCTGCTAATCTAATTTTCTATAGAACATTTCACACAGTACTCGGTAATGTTAGTGTGCATAAGCATATTGATCACATGGTCCATTTCTGAAAAGTTTGCTGGTGCTCAAACAATTTGTCATATATACATGTAATTAATTTGATTGCATTGTTTCTTGTTGCTAGCTACCTCTGATCCTTGCTCGATTGAAGCAGAACCCATCAATGAGTGATTCTACAGACACCAATACTCATTTCTTGAGTTGCTTTGAGCAGTTACTCAGATTCAATGTTTTGATTGATCAGGCAGACTCTAAACACAAGTAAGTTCATGTCAATTTAAGACTTAGCTATGCCTCTATAATATTCCTTGTACAAACATATGAGCATCATAAAGCATTCATAGTTATCTTAGATTTGTGTGATTCAGTAGGTAAGGGACAGAGGCAGTCTAGCTACAACAAATATTATTTGTTCTGCTGTTTATATTTCTGAAAATGGTGCAGACAGGACATGTGAGTGCATGTAAGTCTTCCACAGAAATCAGTATGATGGTTTAACAAATTAAATACACGTGTCAAATACAAATATCAATAATGGGATTACTTCCTGAAATATTCACACACGATTCATTGCAAATTCTAGGCAGCGTCTGCCATCCTGGACAATCATAATTTAGACATCAGGGCTCGCGAAAGCGGTTGTCGGATGTCCCGGGACAACCAAAATTTGTTTGTCTATATTGTTGATGTGTCAAACTTTTGAGTTAGAAAGGAAACAAGTACTTTAAATAATCACAGCCAAAAGTAAATTACACAATTCTCATGCTACAAATGACATCCTCTCTTCACATCATTTTCTCTTTTTGACTCGGGATTTTCATTGAGTTGGAAATATTTCTAGTAAGGCAACTGACAATTAATTTCAGGCAACCAGATTTACAAAACTGCCTGCCAGAAGGGCTAGTGCATTTTTAAAATGTAAATGCATTCATACTTTGTATAAAGAATCAAGGTACAGAAATTAACAATATAGTGAATTTTATTATTTAAAAAAAAAAATTCATTCTAATGTGGAATTTCTGTCTCCTAAAGCCAAACATTCAGTTGGGAAAGGATAGCACCCATCAATTTTACACCAAGTAAGTTTTACGTGCATGTAAAACTGTAATTGTTTATAATTTTTAAGATTACATGTACCAATAGTGTAGTGGCTTAAAGGTATGGTATAAATATGATCGGTAATTCATATATAACCATTGGTCAAATTTTAATGTGATACTTTAGACCAAAGCTGATAAATGGTATTGATCTTCCCTAGCAATGATTGTATCTGAATAGATTCCAGTTTGAATTTATGATAGAGTTCTCTTTCCTAAATTCCACATTAGAATGAATACAATCAATCTGAATGCATTTCACTATTATCTTGTCAATGACACAATGTAATGAGCTTAAATTCTAAGTTGTATATCTATATTTTGATTCAGAAAGATGAAAATGTTCTCCTAGATGCCAACATTACTAATGTTATACCTTCCTTTTAAAGTCATTTGTTAGCCAGCATTTTGCATTTTTTATTGTTTTATTGTTAATATTGGGTTTATTATTTGAATGTTGTAGCTGTGATTGTATGCAGCAGTTACTTCCACAATGTAGTAAGCTTGGATTGATAACAGAGACACAAGTCAGAGAACTACTTGCATCAAGGTAACAACATTTAGTTCTAGAAAGTCATTTATGGTTCATGTTGTACGTCTTGTACCAGTCATTATCTGTGTCAACAATGGTTCCCTCAGTCATATAATCACTATATAAATTCACTGTTGCATGTTCAGAAAATGTACATGGTATGTTGGATCATGCACAGTCTATAGAAAATGTGTAATGTAAGTGGTTTGCAGAACATCCTCTATATCATTCTAGCTCCTTCAGTTGACATGGGGAATATGGTATCCATTCAATAGTCTCTAGTGTTTTGCTTCTATTCTTGGGATGATTATAATTTGGAATACAAACACTGACTTGTCTTATGTTTACAGCCAGCTGATTATCCTTTTATTCTCATTCAACAATATATGTTTGTGTCTTGAATGTAATTGGTTCTGTCTGGATGCACATTGCTTTTGCAACAGTTATCAATGTTGTATTATGTGTGTTCTGATAAGTACAGTTGTCCCATCACAGTTAAATCAATATTGCATTATGCATGTCCATCACCACAGAAAGAATATAGTGTGCATTTATTTGATACTGATAGTAACAACTCACCCACTGTTTATTTACATGTATAATCTGTTTACATATGACTGTAAACAATTCTTAACCAACAAAATTGGTTAAATTATTTTATATACATGTAGGTAGGAACTGCAGAGACAAAGATGAATTATTTGTCATGTCTTTAGAATGCTTGCATATATACGTGTAGGGTTTAGTCAATCCAACCACCGTGATGTGGAACAATTATATTCATTGATAAATGTTCTTAATTATGCATTGCTGTGTGTAATGTTGATTTGTGTAATGTTGTACATTTGTGCAGTTGTTAAGCAGTTTAACCAGCAATGATTGTTAAGCAGTTGAAGTACAACTGCGCTGATAAATACGCACACAAAATAATATACACAGTGATGTTTGTCGCACAATATGGCACCATGGTCTTGGTACTGTATGTGATCATCTATAGGTCCTCAGAATCACAACATTATGATAATGACATTGATTATATTCATTATAGATCAGCTACACGTAAAGCACCTGCACTGATTCGAGGTATTGGTCATGTATCTCATGAATCACCTCAACAATTACCTAATGCTACATTGGTCATCAGAGCTGAAACTACCTCAACTAGTATATTGAAGGTCAAGTAACTAACACATATAGGGAGATGCACATGGGGATCGATGCATAGTCTTTGGTCAAGATGTATGTGGAAGCTTTGTGTAAACCGTATGGCTTGGAATTCTTCCACAAATGAATTGTATACCTTTCTCTTTTCTGAAGAAACTAATCAATGATTG
>CM055824.1:2947880-2982895 GCA_029582265.1 Zoroaster sp. YZ-2022
AAAAAAAAAATGACATAAACACTGAATTTTTTAAAATTTAAAAGATGTATCTCCTGTGTTTGTCATTTTTTTAGTCAATTTCAAACAAACTTGTTTTCATGTATTATATTCTTTAGAAAGGAAGAGTATTCTACAAAATAGTTGTCGGAAGCTCAGTTTAACAATAATTTAGTCCAATGAATTAATGACACGACTAAAGAAAGTCATTTACTGTCAAACCACCCTTCTCTTTGAATATTTTGAGAAATATATGTTTTTCAAGTATTTGTTTTCCTTTCCACAAATTCAATAGTCAGTGTTCAATGGAAAAAAAATTTCTGGAAATAGCCAAAAACAGGCAATACCGATCATCTTTCAGGTGATACAAACAAAATATAAAAAGGTGATTTTATTTAAAGCCACTATACACTATTGTTAATCTTGAAAAAACATAATGATCACAGTTATACATCAAACTCACTTCATTTATGTTGATGATTGGTATCAAACATCCATTGAAATACGCCTTCAGGTGTGAACGTTTTAGTTAAATATGAAATATTTTAAAAAAAATTTCCCTGTCTTCATGAAGACAAAAATTTCCCCGTGGAATAATACAAACAATCTGAATGATTTTCACAATTTTAAAGTCTGGTTAGAACGGAATTGTATTCGGCAAAGTTAATAATTTTATTAATAAAGGAAATGTACTGATTCCGAATTTAGAATCATTTCACTTTGTAGTTTTTTACATGGGAAATAAAGGAAACCCACACTTGCACACGATTGGGTAAAAATTTCATATTTGTGTGTTCTGAAAAAATGTGGTGACTTGACGTAGACATAGGTTCTTTTGAGAATAAAAAAAATAATGGAGGCATTTTTAACACTTACACGGGTATCACGCGTTGTACATTTATCCCCTGCTCATCAGGCGCATAAATCTTTCCCTGAAACCATCTCAGCTCCTGGGAGTATAGCTAAATTGCTGCCATTTCGGCGCATATGGGCTAATCAACACAAACCAACTCTGCCCTCACAGGTACCCATTTACCCCTGGGTGGAGAGATGAAACCCATGGTAAAGTGTCTTGCTCAAGGACACAAGCACCATGGTCGCAGTCGGATTGAACCCATTTCACGACTCGGCCATCAGAACACATATCCATCACTGAACCGCTCGACCATGGCATTCCACTAACTGGTTCTGATTTCACTCTGTTGAAGTCATCAACAATATGTTCGGCACATGTTACTGAAGTTTCCCATGGATAAGACTGTTCAAATGCAGAAAAGTGGGGGCATTCAATCTGATTAAGGTGAAAGATCCAACAGTTCCGACAACGGTGAGTTGACTACATGAGCCCGGGCCTAGTCCAGCTCCCAATGTACCAAAGCACTGGTCAAGACGGTTAGCGATGATCCAAAGCAATCTGAATTGGGGAATTTTAAAAGAGAAAGGGCCATGTATGTGCAAGAATTAATTATCTAAAACGACAATAAAACATTTCAACGTAAATTTGGGGCCTATTTTTCATTATGAATCAGGGTTTTCATTGAAGTTGATAAAAGTGCACAAAAACATTTTTACCAGATTTTAACAATTATGTTTGCCAGCCATGTAAATAATTAAAACAGGATTGGACTAAACAACCGATCAATATTTTAATATCAATCATAAATTTATTTATATTCTCCAGTTTGTCCCATGTTAGAACATGTACCGATACTGTAAAACATGGGACAATTTTGTTTTCTTTTTGTTGGTACAAAATCATACAGCAAACTCAATTATATTAAACTATAGTGGAGACTTAACCAAAATGTAATGAACAAATTCCAAGATATTACACATACCAGTGTGTAGTATGGCGCGATTGCTGGGCTGCCGGCTGGAACATTCTAAATCGATGTCGTCGCCAGCCTGTGTTCTTGTGCAACTATGCGGCAACGGCTCACCAGTTCGGCTCGGCTATGACACTATTTTTTCGTCAGATTTTAGATATTATTATCTGACAATCGATGCTTGCCTCGGGGAATCATCTGAACAACGTTGGGAAATTATTTCCTCCCAAATAATCTTGAACTGTCAATTCTGGCATATTTAATGAGCGAGTCAAACCCAAAATAGATCTCACTTTGACCAAGCATAGGCTTGGGCGTCATTGTTTTTCGAATCAAAAAACGGGGCTTTAGAAAGTACAAATTTTTAGAGTTTTTCAGTTTTAAAATTTAAAAAAGATTTGCATGGTCGAGCGTTTAGTGCATCATTTGTGTTCTGATAGCTGAGTCGTCAGAATGTGGTTCGAATCAGCCGCGACCGGGGTACTTGTGCCCCCAGCAAGACACTTTAACATAATTGCTTCTGGATACCTGTGATGGCAGAGTTGGTTGTTGTGGATTAGCCCATAAAAAGCTGTAATGGCAGCAATTGAGTTGTATACTCCGCAGGAGCTGAGATGGTTTCGGGAATGATTTATGAGCCTGATGAGCGGGGTTTTTAATATAATGTGCCTTGAGCACAAGTTTGTGGATACGTGCGGATATAATTTCACATTTTTTATATTAAATCTTTAAAGACGATATAATGTATAGCTACCAAATACCGTAAGCAGGTTGAATACAAAATTCACATTCTAACCGGACTTTAACAACACAATGAAATAAGCTGAAACTTATAGGTTGTTTCTTTAATATATACACTGTATCTTAATTCTTATAAAGATGGATGCATTTACAGATATGTATAGCTGAAAAATAATGATCAGGTTATGAGAGACTTTATTTCTAAAACAACATGGCAATCTCAACTAGGAAAAAACTGTTGGCAGCCAGGTCTGGAGTAATATTTCATATTCAAATCCTTGGTATGTATGCAGAGGAGATGTCCATTTAATTATTTTATTGCAAAATATTATTATTGGCTTACGTTTCGAACCTACAGTGTAGAGGTTCTTTCTCAATGACAAAATGGATAAAATAAACATACAGAGTTAGTAAGGTGACTAACTCTGTCAACTCTTATATATGTATATAGTAACATATATTGTTCTGTTATGGTGCGGAATTATGTACCTTCCAGAGTTGCCACTTTCATGCTCCTTTAAAACTTCAATTATTGCATCTGAAAAATTTTGGGGTTTCCCAAAAATCGCTGACATCCTGTCATTTTAAAAGCGTTTTCATACATTCAAAACAAAGAGGCATGGAAGTGCCCAAAGCCAAGAAACCAAATGGCATGCTTGCCCACAAGACTATTTTATAGTGGACATGGACAGGCTTGGCCAAAGTACCCAGGTATTACAAACAAACAAACTATGGGCACCTGCCCCAGTACCCAGGTAAATACAACCCTGGGCACGCATGCCCACAGTACCCAGGTAAATACAACTATGGGCACGCCTGCCCACAGTACCCAGGTAATCAAACTGTGGGCACGGGATGCCACAGTACCCAGGTAATACCGGGGATCGACAGTCATACGACATTAAAAAGAATTCCACCGCTTGTACCACGGTTGAGGCCAATCTGAACTGGAGGAGCTAACACTATGTTTAACAACCTCGGCTTATTAGCATACCTAGCTAATTTATAAAGAATAAAAAACAAATGATGCAGGGGCAGCACCCTTATCCCATAAAATAAGCCAGTCACACCATATGAAACCCCTTTGGTTAACAATGCGCCATACAGATATAATGTTTGCAAACAAGTCAGGTACTCAGTGAGTAGAAAAAACTAATGTGAATAATTTGACAACGTAAATATGAAATGACAGCCGTAAATGCAATTTACACCGCTTGTACAAACAGTTGGAGTACCCCCACCTGAACTGGAGGGAGCTAACTATGCCTACACACTCTATCGACAAAATAGGATACTTATTTTAATTAAAAAAGGGAAATTTCCAAACAATGAGGCAATGCAGACCTTATCTCCATATATTAAGCCAGTCACCCAAGGAAAACCCGTATACCCCCCACCACAGGTACCCCATAGACCAACGAAATCCTTGTCTCCCCCCCCCCAATGACACCCCCTACTGAAATAATCCTGGAGCACTGGTTAGCCACACACTGGTTGTATATAAACACCAAAAAACACAAACAACATTCTGCAAAAGCACAAAATTTTGTTCATTCTGTCGTTTAAAAATTTAAAAACAAATTTCCCATCGTCTTGTTCACCAAAACATAAATATCTCTAATGAACAAAATTGATGGAATTTTTGTCAGGGATATTGAACAATAAATTTCTTTTTGCCCTTGACCGATATAAATATGGTGAAATCATAGGCGTCGACAGCCCACGTGGAGTACAGCCCTCAAATTAATGTGGACGAACGCCTTACAAATACTAGAAGACAATCAACTTATAGATTAAGTCTGCTCACTTTAATGATCCGAAAATGAAGAATCAATGCTCTGTATGGTTGAAGAACACACTCAGATATAAAATTAAAAAAATTTCCCATTGCCGGGAATGAAACACAGAATGTACACAATATCAAATATTAGTGAATGCATACAGACAACATTGATCCATAACACATGGCCAAACGTACATTGTATCACTGTGGGGTGCCATGGCCGAGCGTCGAGCGATCAGACATCTGATGGCCGAGTCGTCAAAAATGGGGGTTCTAATCCTGGCCAACCGTGGTGCTTGTGTCCCTGAGAAAGACAATAATTAAAATTGCTTCTCCACCCAGGGTATAAATGGCGCCTTTTGAGGCCAGAGATGGTAATTGTTTTTAATTAAGCTCGTTGTACACATTTGGCAGCATAGGCTGCATACCCCCTAGGGAGTTGAGATGGTTCTAGGAATGATATAACGGGCCCAATGACAGGGGTAATAATGTTGATCCCATGACAGTCACTGCGTGACGGAATTGAGCACTATATAAAGCCACTATTTTTTTATTATTATTATTATGTATCTCATAGCACACAACAACACACGATAAAACTCATGAGTAGCAACTTTCAAACTGAACAGAAAATCCAATTTCTCTAGAAAGAATAACACAAAATACAGAAATACTCACTGGGGGGTTTCTAGGAAATTAATTACTAATGGCAACATTAGCCCATCATAGCAATGCCAGACTCACAACAAAAATAGAAATAATGCAGAGTAAAATACTCATCAATGTGCCTCTCATAAAACCGTAACGGCGAGAGATCGAACGACCAATTTGTATCACCAAAGTTGTCTGTCGCATATTCCCCACAAATGAAACTCAAACTATTATCCAGACAATACTAGATCTATCTTAGATCTATCTGTAAATTGAAAAGTTACTAAATTAATCATTATAACTTTTCCAACAAAACAAAGAACTATTTTAATCAAGGGTACGAGATATCAAACGCAAACCGATTCCACAGGGGTCTGATCAACTTCTGCCCAGATACAGTGGAATGAGCAATAGACCACTGTATACTCTAAACTTTTGAGTTCCGTTGTTTTTCAGGAACAAACAAGCAACTGTAGAGTTTTTTTACCGCAGATACTCGAAAGCAATGAGTATGTAGTCTCTATATATGTTAATGAGGCAACAATCAAATCAGTGTAAAATTTAACCTTGCTTTTCTTTCTTTCCAGCCATTTAGAGTGTAGACCTTTTATATATGTGAACTCCCGTATTTATTATGCTTGACAAAGACATCACCACAATAAATGCAATGACAAACTGCAATTAGTAATCAAATGTACATCAGAAAATTGGTCATTAAAGGAAAGACAGCATTGGTAAAAACGGCCAAACTGCTTCTAAGAGAGACTATAACAGTGTATAAAAGTAATTGATCGCATATGAATTATTCAAAATAACCGAATTGTACAAATTTTTTGTAAAAAAAGTGTAAATCAGATGTCTTCAGTGCTGAAAAATAAGGATGGTGAATTTTTTCCCGTTCAAAATTTTTTTGGAAAGATAACTTCCTAAATTCACATTTGAATGAACACAAAAAATCTGATTCCATTTTCATGACTTTACACTTTGCATTGATATGAAAATTTAACAGCTTGCTTGTTTAATGAATATTCTTGATTCAGAAGGTAAGCATACTCAAATAGGCTGTTTTTTCAAAAGTTACCAATGTTGCACCTTCCTTAATGTGTGCTGGCTATGAAAACCTAGTCTGGCTGTCAGGCAACTAGTAATAACCCATTGTCTGTGATTCCATTATTATATAAAAAAGAAACGATTTGACTCCAGACTGGTGATCAATTTCAACTTGCAGCATCTTCATGTTTTTACCGTTTTACTGATACTGGTGATATTTATAGAGCTCCTGGAGGAACCAGCAAATATTTTGCATGTGTTGTCTCTCATTGTGAAAACATCTGCTTTATCTTTGGATTAATAGAAACCATGATTTCAGTTACAAATCTTCCATCGAATCAAACACATTTGAAGTTGAGTTTTATCCATGTTTACGATTTAATGCAGATTGATGATTGAGAATACACAGATATTTGACTGAATGAACACCATTCTTGTTACCAGTTTATGTGGAATACAAACGAGTAATCAGATAAATGCTGTGGGATGAAAACATTGTGGACTGACAGATGTTCCCAGTGATCCTTTTGGATTCTCTCTCAAAGAAGTGTATGTCTACATAGTGTTACATTGCATTTTCCAAATGATAATGAATAGACACCAGTGTAGAAACATCATTTGTCTCATATCAGGTGACTGGATACAACCATCAGTCTCTTTTATCCTGAATAGTGGGTTATGTAACTGGGCAAACATTCTAATAAGGAATACGACAAGTAACAGGGATTTGACTGTAAAGTGTGCAAACACACTACACACATTTGTGAATCAAAACTTTTTACAAGACAGCTATCTGGGATCAGCCCTTAACATTTGATGCATCTGTGTCAACATTTTTTTCAAAAGAGCTATGAAGAAGCTGCCAAGTTTATCATTGTTTAGACGTACATTGTATCACCGTTTGCGACTTAGCCACGCTGTAATCATGGTATAGACGTACACTGTATCACTGTTTTGCAATTACCCCCGCCCCAATCATGGTATGACGTAACTATATCACCGTTTGCGAATTAACCACTCCTAATCATGGTATAACACACTGTATCACCGTTTGTGACTTAGCCACGCCTAATCATGGTATAGAAAACACTGTATCACTGTTTGGGAATTAGCCACGCCCTAATGATGGTATAGACGTACACTGTATCACCGTTTGGACTTAGCCATGCCCACAATGCACTTTCATACGAATGCATCAGCATATGTATGTACATGAAACGTCCATTTGCTTTAAATTTCTAAGACAATTTTGTTTTCCATGTAAATGTATGCCCATTAATTTAAACAAATTTTTAACAAACGCTTGACTGCATTTTCAAATACATGCTCGTATTGCATGCAGATGAATGTATCACACGCTTTGGCATTTCTTTTTGTTCCTTGTAGGATTGGTCATGTGATGTGAAAGTGGCACTGGGATTGGCCATTGTTTATGGTTTTGATGGTCAAATGTGTTGCTCAAACATCCAAAGATTAAACAAAACATTTTGTACATTTAGATGTGTAATTTTCTTCTGAACTCAAGAAAATAACTTAGTTTCTTTTTAAATTACAAAAACAAATAGGACTGAAATGGGCCCCAACAAACATCACCCGTCAGTTCAAATGAAACTACAGATATTCATGACTTTGTTGGTAATGTCATCATTATCGCACTTATGCATTGACGATTATTTTCAATTTGACTCTCAACCACTCAGCCTAATTACTCTTTGCCGAGTCACCAGCTTTCAACTGACTACCAAAAATTTTCCTGGCTTCTCGACGTGAATGACTTATAGTTGGACTTTGTAGTGCCACTACTATTGATAAGATATATCACGGCATGGCCATGAACTATGTTGTGCATAACATACAAAACTGTGAGAAACTGGGCAAGTCACCTTTCTATGTATTCACTTCTGCTATTGACGATTGACCGATACCTTGCTATAGTCTGGTCTGCACTATCCACGTTTGATGACTTTCATGATCAAGATCATAGTAGCACTGGGTTGGCTAACATCAATACTAATCATCAGTTTGAATAGTTTTGATTTATACAACATCTAACACTTGTGACTTAAATGATGGTGTTCTGGGACATATTTTGGGAATAATTGCAACTATTGAATTTATGTTCATATTTGTGTTGTACATACACATGCTGGTAATTGCCAGACACCAGGCCCGTCTATCGCCCAAGAGAACCAACCCAATGGCCAAGAGAATCAGCACCAAATCTTTGACCACTGTGTTCATAATATTCACCACACTCATTATTGGATGGGTTCCTATTGGCACCAGGTAACAGTATACCTTTTGGGTTTGATTTATCTTTTCAAGTTAGAATGCTTTTTTTATTTACCATTTTATACCAATAACTGGTTGAATTTGCGATCTATTACTGGCGTAACTCAGAATTCAGACAAGAACTTCGTAGAGTTGATTCTGTGGGATTTGATAAACTTAAAAATTGTAGAAAGTGTGGAAATATTAACTAAAAAGGGGTTTCCCGGTGATTCAGTCACAAAGAAAACAATGACATCACCACTGAATTTGTATACACATTTTAAAAATGTATCTCCTGTGTTTGTCAATTTCAAACAATTTTTTCATGTATTATATTTATAAAAGAAGTAAGGTATTCTACAAAATCGTTGTCAAGCTCAGTTTAACAATAATTTAGTACCGAAAAGAATTAATGACACGACTCACAAGAAAGTCATTTAGTGGTACTATTTACTGTCAAACCATGCTTCACATTTATTATTTTGAGAAATATATTCAATAGTCGCAAATTTTGTAGCCCAAAAGGCAATACATCTTTCAGATCACAACAAAAATGTAAAAAGGTGAATGTTGAAAGCCACTATACACTATTAGTTTGAGGAAGTAAAGAACAATTCAAGATCTTCTTCTAGCAGGAGTTATAGAGAAGCTGTAGTCTGTATGCTCCAGTGGTACTTACTGGCTAGAAGAAGGATGGATCTTTTCATATGTGTAGACTAACATCGTCTAAACGCTAACACAAAACAAGATGCTTTCCACTAACATGCATTCTTGAATCCCTTGATCCCCTATAGGTGCCAAGTATTTTTGCACTTGATCTTGTGATCTACCACCAAGTTCAGATGCATAAGAGGACCGGAAAACACATTTACAACTCAATTAGGTTTGTTCGAATACAACCGTATGCATTTGGATTTGTGGAGCTCCGGCTACATAAAGAGATTGATGCAAAAAATGTTCAGGTGATTTGACTGCATTGTTGTTGGTTTAATTAGATGATATTTTTATTACTCTTCGTCATTTGAAACTTGAGCATCTTGATCTGGTTTTCAGGCGACTGAAGGCTCATAACTTGAAGTTAAAACCTTCAAAGTGTCACTTCTTCAAGAGAATTTGGATCAGAGGGTATCTCAACAGACGAAGGCAAGACCAAAGCGGTTGGTGAATGGCCAGTCCAACAGACATTAAAACAGTTGAGGGGTTTTCCTTAGGTTTACCAATTATTATAGGAGATACGTATCAGAAATTGTGTGGTTTAATTTCAAGAACGTCGAAGAGGTCCCAAGCTTCTGAAAAAGGTGTAGTGAGAGTTGTCAGGTGCCGTTCAATGCATCTCAGGATATGCAATTTCAACCAGTCGTTCATTGTAGAAGTTGATGCCAATCTTGATGGTTTTGGTGCAGTCTTGTCCCAAGAACAAGATGGGAAACGTAAGTCATAGCCTATGCGAGTCGCATTCTCTGTCCAAATGAGCGAAAGATGCAACGCTATAGTTCAATGAAATTGGAATTTCCCGCACTCATTTGAGCTGTGACAGAAAAATTTAAAGACTACCTGTACATTTATAGTGTGGACCTAATTATGCTTTGAGTCATTTGCAAATAGCACGTTTGGATGCAACTGAACAAAGATGGTGGCTAATCTGTATACTTTGACTTCAAGATCAGATATCTTTTTGGGTTTGTGAGAAGGGAAAACCCAGATGCCTTGTCTCAACAAATACCAAGAGAAAACAATGACGTACCACAAAGTAGTGTCAAGATCTTCTTCATGAATAATCTCCTTCAACCGTTACAACTTCAGAATTACAGTGGTATGTCGAGGTGAAAACATAGAGTTGGCACCAGCGAGAAGTCAACAAGCAATATCATCACAGATATCAGCATTTCCGTCCTATTCAAGAGGAACTCTAACAATTGCAACAGAAAGATCCAACAATTCAATGGTTTTTGGTGTACTCAAAGAAAGAAGACAACCCACTTATTCAGAAAGGAAGAAAGAGACACATGTTGTTTGGCCCCTTCTCAAGCAGAGCAAAGATTGTTGAATTGGATGGCGTATTGTATAGAAAACTTATTGATAATCATGGTACGGAGACAAAACGGCTAGTTTTACCACTCTGTTTGAAACCGACCATTCTGTCTTCACTACATGATCAGAGTGGACATCAGGAGAAGAACGAACGTTTTCTTTGGTACAACAGAAATGTTACTTGCCGCTATGTTCCTAGATATAAAGATTGGGTACAGCATTGTGAGCGGTGTATTGTGGCAAACCCATATCCAAACCCCAAAATACACAGGAACACTTGCTAATGTCACTCCTCGAGGTGATCACAATAGATTTTACTGTCATTGAGCCGCCATCCGACCATACTGAAAATGTTCTTGTTATCACCGATATATTCTCAAATACACCATATCAATTCCCTACCAAGGATCAACCAGCTGCTACAATGGTAGTTCAGAATCAAATTATAAATAATGATAGCTGATGCAGAGAATTCTTCTTCTAATAAAGGGGTTACATAGCACCAGAACCTAAACTTCCATTATGACTGTCAGTAAGACAACAGCAGGAAAACATAGCAATCCTTTTAGAGAGCCTTGTTCGGCTGTAAGTCAAGGAAAGCATTCACAAATATTGATCAAAATCATAAAATAACCATTAATGTGGAATTAGGAGTTGTACTCTTTATGATCATGCGTCTCAGTAGTTTTATTATGGGATTTTGGGATTAATCAGTGGATCAGTCCACAATAGTATGATAGGATTAAGATTATATTAATGTTAATTGTGATTTTCCTAATCAGTGCAGGAAAGTAGCAAAAACTGTTGGGCAATTACAGGTCCTACATGGATTCTTGAATCTGGTAGCAGTGCAGTGTCTTCTGTGTCTTCTAAAGTTCAGGGTTACTCACTAGTATTGAAGCCAGGGTTTTACTCATTTTGTTAGACAAATTGTCTCTGGGATAATGAATGGAACAACCGATTTACCATGTTGAGTTCTTGCTCGATCTTTGGGTTCTTACCCAAGACATGGAGGTATCGTGATGGTAAGTTCATAAAATTGAAAATTTGGTGAGCCAATCGAAAGTGGACGACACTTGGGAAAACAGCTGTAGTGACCAGAAGGTGCAGGCAATTTGTAAATAAGTAATTCAATAATAGTATTGATTAACTTCCTAAGATTATTTGGAAAACTAAGAACACTAGAGTGTGATTCAAATTGATTCAGATTGTTAATGTATATGTGTTTAAATGGTGAGATTATAGTTCTTTAAAGTAGGTCGGTTTGCTGGAAAACACAAATTTGGACTCATTTTAGTTTAGGTTTAGAAAGTTTTGCTTGGTGGTGTGGAAAACCAACTGACCTCGGAGACTCAGTCATTGACTTACGTAGGATATTATTAGGTTCGTGGACAGCCGAACACCTCTTGAATTGTTGTGTTTTGCTTCATCTCGAACTGGAACAAAAAAAACATTTAAACTCAGAATACTTCATATTTTGCAAAAATCTTTGAATTTGATCTTCATATGATGACGTAAGAATATCAACACTAATTAATTTTCAATTTAATTATTAATAATTAAATACATTCGCCTAAATGCCCAGACTGAACGGACGTTAGGGCATGTGCCACAAACGTGTAAACGTGTATTGCGCTTAATAATATTAAAAATTCATGTCTCATAAACCCAATTAAGATATTTCACAATCTTTGAGTCATTTTAAAAGATCTTGAATTATGTCACATTTCTTTCCCGAACTGACCCCAATCTGACCTTTCCTTCCGGTTGAAATTGAAGTTTATGAAAAAATATTCTGAAGCATTTTCCAATGTATTATGGACAGCATGGTTATTTCGCAATCTAGATGCGCACACAAGTCTACAGCTGTACATCAAGGTCGCCGCCCGGGCCACACACTGTTGCATTACATGTACATACGTAATTTACTTTCACTTTAGCATACAGTGTCAATGCTCGAAAGGGAGGTGGAGGAAAAGCGTGAATACCGCCCTCTCGGGTCTTGGCTTCAAGGGCATTTACTTTCTGTTTGCTGGAAATGTCACATCTCCCTTTCGACATGGTCAACTCCAATGGTGCACAAATAAATTGGAAGGATATTACATTGTGTTTTATGACAGAGGTTACGCTGTTTTCAAGCTTACATGTATATGAATTTGGTAAGTATTTTTAAATTGTTAAAGAGGAAGAACAAATGAGTGGGATTTCACATTTCATGTAGTTTCATCTCTGTTTTTGAGCATGATGCAGTACATATAAAACACCGTGAGCTCCGATATCGCCTTTGGGAGGAACAACATTTTCAAAGAATAAGATGTCACACAATTTATTACTAACATTCTGAATGAAAATTTGATACACCGATGGAAATGACTTAGCCAGTTATAATAGTGAGTTCAGACCTTAAGAAATAGTTGGAAATTTCTTATGCTAAAAGAATGAAATCTGGAAAACATCAAATCAAATGACATCATAATTACATCATCAGGTGTCAAATTAAACTAAACAAAGGTTATTGTATCAGAAAATTATATATCCTAAACCCAAGAAGGGAAAAAATCGTCATCATGTGAACATAGATACTAACGTTATTTTGAACATGAGAGTTTTATTATTTTGATGTATGCCCTTCAATAACCTCATCTGACCTTAACTTCCAACAGGAAGTTCAAATTCAACACATTATAACGCAAAATTTAGGGTCTTTTATTATGAAATTGATATTTGTTATAATAAAAGATGATCCACATTTAAAAATATTGTGTACATCATTGATTATAATTTGATTGATTGAACCGAATTTTTCGCGGTTATTAATTTAAAACAAATAAAATTATTTATGAATTTGGAAGTTAAAGGGAACTAGTTAAATATGGTGTGAACTTCGATGCAAAGTAAATTAGGTTATTTCCTTTGAGCTGAGATGAAGTTTTTGCCATATGATCTACAAAGAACATAGAGTTATTCAAGAATCGGGATAGAAATACAGTGTTTGGTCAATTTATGATTGTGTATATGGAAATATTTTGTTTACGTTATACATCATGATTATACATCATGATTAGCATCACTGATGGTTCAGGTTACACTTAGTTCTTCCATCACAAACCATAGTAACTTTATTTTTCTGAAAGGTACGGGTGTAATTGTTAGTGGGGTTTTTATATAATTTCATTAGCAATACTGCTAGAAAGAAGGATGGATTTACATAAGTGTGTGTAGACTAACATCGTTAAACGCTAACACAAAACAAGACGCTTTTCCACTACGCATTTTTGAACCCCTTGATGCCCCTATAGGTGCCAAGTATTTACACTTGATCTTGTGAGTAGCTACCACAGTTCAGATGCATGAAGAGACGGAAAAACAGCATTTACAACCCATTAACGTTCGAATACAACGTATGCCATTTGGATTGTGTGGAGCTCAGCTACATAAAAGATTGATAAAGATGTTCAGGTGATTTGACTGCAATTGTTGTTGGTTTAATTAGATGATATTTTGATCTACTCTTCGTCATTTGAACAGCATTTGGAGCATCTTGATCTGGTTTTCAGGCGACTGAAGGCTCACAACACGAGTTAAAACCCAAAGTGTCACTTCTTCAAGAAAATTTTGGGATCAGAGGTATTCAACAGATGAAGGCAAGACCAAAGCGGTTGGTAAAATTTGGGATCCAACAGACATTAAAACAGTTGAGAGTTTTCCTGATTAGATTATGGAGATACGTATCAGAAATTGTGGCTTAATTTCAAGAATGTCAGAAGAGGTCACCAGCTTCGGGAAAAAGGTGTAGTGAGAGTTGTCAGTGGCATTCAAATGTCCATCTCGGATATGCAGATTTCAATCAGCCATTCATTGTGAAGATGATGCCAATCTTGATGGTTTGGGTACAGTCTTGTCCCAAAGACAAGAGGGAAGCAGTAAGTCATAACCTATGCAGAGTCGCACTCTCCATCCAAACGAGCGAAAGATGCAACGCTATAGTTCAATGAAATTGGAACTACACACTCATTTAAAGGCAGCTGACAGAAAGTACAAAAGACTACCTGTACCTGTACATTTGTGCCGAGTCATTTGCAAACAGCATACTTGGATGCAACTGAACAAAGATGGGTAGCTAATCTGTATATTTTGACTTCAAGATCCAGATGCCGTTTTGGTTGTGAGAATGGAAACGCAGATACTGTCTCCAGCAAATACCAGAGGCTGTGACGTACCACAAAGTAGTGTCGAAGATCTTCTTCATGAATTATCTCCTTCAACCGTTACACCTTCAGAATTGCAGGTGGTGTGTGGAGGTGAAAACATGGAAGTTAGCACCAGCGATAAGTCGACAAGCAATATCATCACAGATATCAGCATTTTCCATCACTATTCAAGAGGGAACTCTAACAATTGCAACAGAAAGATCAACAACAATTCAATTGGTTTTGTGTACTTCAAGAAAGAAGACAACTCACTTATTCAGAAAGGAAGAAAGGCGATGCACATCTTGTTTTGGCCCTTCTCAAGCACAGAGGCAAAGATTGTTGAATTGGATGGCTGTATTGCATTGAAAATTTATTGATAATCATGGTGCGGAGACAAAACAGCTGGTTTTACCACTCTGTTTGAAACCGACCATTCTGTCTTCACTACATGATCAGAGTGGACATCAGGGAGAAGAACGAGAACGTTTTCTTTGGTACGGCAAAATTGCTTGTGCACGTTGCGGGTATGTTCCCTAGATATAAAGATTGGGATTTTTAGCATTGTGCAGGCGGTGTATTGTGGCAAAACTGCCATATCCAAAGCCAAAAAATACTAAGAACACTTGCTAATGTCACGTCCCTCAAGGGTGATCACAATAGATTTTACTGTCATTGGGCAGAATCGACCATACACGAAAATGTTCTTGTTATCACCGATAGCAATTCTCAAAATACACCATAGTAATTCCACTACATGTGCAAGGATCAAACCAGCTGCTACAATGGTAGTTCAGAATCAGAATTATAAATAATGATAGCTGAGTGCAGAGAATTCTTCTTCTATGGATGAAGGGATTATGACCAGATATGGAGGCTATTTTACCTCCATGTATGACATAGCATCAGTAAACCTAAACTACCATTATGACTGTCAGTAAGAACAACAGTAGGAAAACATAGCAATCAGCTTTTGAGAGAGCTTGTTCGACTGTAAGTCCAAGAGCAGCAACATTCACAGAAAATATTGATCAAAATCATAAAATAACCATTAATGTGGGAATTAGGAGTTCTACTCTTTATGGTCATGTGTCATCAGTAGTTTTTATTATGTGGATTTGGGATTAATCAGTGGATCAGTCACACAATAGTATGATAGGATTAAGATTATGTGTATTAAAAAATGTTAATTGTGATTTTTTCCTAATCGGTGCAGGAGAAGTAGCAAAAACTGTTGAGGCAATTATAAGTCCTACATGGATTCTTGAATCTAGTAGCAGTGCAGCATCTTCAAAGTGTTATCGGCATGGATGAAGTTCAGGGTTGCTCACTAGTACTGGAAAGCCAGGGTTTTACTCATTTCTTTTAGACAAATTGTACTCTGGGATAATGGAAATGGAACAAAACCGATTTACTGCATGTTGAGTTCTTGCTCCGAACTTTTGGGTTCTTACCCAAGGAACATGGGAGTGTATCATGATGGTAAGTTCATAAAAATTGATAAAATTGGTGAGCCAATCGAAAGTGGACGACACTTGGAAAGTCCCAGGCTGTAGTGACCAGAAGGTGCAGGCAATTTGTAAATTTGTCAAATAAGTAATTCAATCATAGTATTGATTAACTTCCCAAGTTAAGCATTTGGAAAACTAAGAACAAAAGTGTAATTCAAATTGATTCCAGATTGTTAATGTATATGTGTTTAAATGGTGAGATTATAGTTCGTTTAAAGTAGGTTGGTTTGCTGGGAAAACACAAATTTGGAATCGTTTTAGTTTAAGATTTGGAAAGTTTTGCTTGGTGGTGTGTGTAACCAACTGTTCTCAGAGAACTCAGTCACGACTTACGTAAGGATCATTTATTAGGTATTTCGCGTTGCGACAGTTAACAATACTACCTCTTCAGAAAATTTAATTTCGTTTTTGCTGCTGCTTCATCTCCTCGCGAAACTTATCGAACAAAAACATTGTTGCAAAGCTCAAGAATGACTTCATATTTTGCACTTACAATCTTGGAATTCCTAGAGTTTAACTTTCATAATGATGACGTAAAGAATATCAACACTAATTAATTTTCTATTTAATTATTAATAATTAAATACATTCTGCCCTGCCCTCAATGCCTCATAACGGAAATTATACATGTGCCACAAACGTGTAAACGTGTATTGAGCTTAATAATATTTCAAAAAGTAATATCTCATGAACCACAAAAGATATTTCACAATCTTTGTGTCTCGTCTTTTAAAGATCTTGAATTCATGTCACATTTCCTTCTCGTTCACGAACATGAACGGTAATCTGACCTAATATTCTGAAGCATTTTCCCTAAAATGTACATGTATTATGGACAGTATGGTTATTTCACAATCTAGATGCTTACACACAAGACTACATAGCTGTACATCAAGGTCGCCAGACCAGCCACATTGTACACTGTTGCATTATTGCGTGACACACTTTCACATTAACATACACAATGCTCGAAAGTGGAGGTGGAGTGTGAAGCAGTGAATACACCGCCCTCTCAGGTCTTGGCTGGTCGTGGGGCATTTACTTTCTGTTATGTCTGGAAATGTCCACATGTGCCTTGACATATGGTCAACTCACAATGGTGCTAAACAAATTGGAAGGATATCAGTTTTCATGACAGACAGAGTTAGCAGCTGTTTGAAGCTTATATGTATAAGTGAATTTGGAAAGTAGAAAAAGTTAAATTGTTAAAGAAAGAAGAACAAATAGAGAGTAGGTTTTCATGTTCATGTGTAGTTTCATTCTCTGTTTTTGATCATGATACACATGCAGTGCATATATAAAGACACCGTGAGCTTTCTGATATCGCCATTGGAGGAACAACAATTTCCAAATGAATAAGATGTCATATTCAGTTATTACTTTCAACATTCTGAATGCAAATTTGATACACTGCATGGAGAATGATTTAGTAAGGCAATTATAATATTAGGTGAGATCAGACCTTTAAAAATATTGTTGGTAATGTCATTGAGTGCTAAAGAATGAAATTTGGAAAAACATCAAATCATAATGACATCATAAATTGTAATTATGTGATTAAGTAAAGCAGATACTAACGTTTTTCCATGAACATGAGGAAGTTTTATTGTGTCAGCGATGTATGACCTTCAAATAACATCATCTGACCTTTTTTACTTCCAAACAGGGAAGTTCAAATTCAACACATTTGTTATAATCGCATAAAGATTTCATAGGTCTTTTGAGTTGTAAATTGATATTCTTTTATAATGAAAAGATGATCCACATTTAAAATATTGTTGTGACATCATTGATGATACTACTTTATTTTGATTGGAACCTGCAACAAGTTCTCGCAAACACTGTGTGTTTGTACTAACAATCACTTGAGCTCTAGTTTTAATTCTTGTTCTTTGGTATCACACCTGTAGAAAGGTTGGTGGGATCTTGCAGAATGTAAAAATACTTCTCCTAAGTGGAAGAATGTTGCTTATTTGCTAGAAAGTTATTCTTGGGACTTGTGTTGTCCAACAGGCACCAACATTTGAACCATATGATGAAGGCAGAAATAAGTGAAAGAACTTTAGACATTGATCAAGCTTGAGGGCATGCTTTTCTCACTAAATTGCATGAGCCATTGAGGAGATAGGTCGCCCCCTTGTAGTGAAACAGTTACCTAATTCGTTCCCACATAGTTCTTGACTCTTACAGCACATTTTTTTTAAAACATCCTTTTCATTATTTGTGTTGTAAAAAATAATTATACTAGAGAATCAATAAGCCATTGCTGATTGCTGATCTCTGCTTGCAAATTTAACTGCGTTTGAATAGCAACAATGTAGCGTTCAGAAACTTACTCTGTGAGGTTAGAAGAAATGTAGCACATGTAACAACATGGTTGACATTATCATGATTGAGAGATTGTGTGTAAATATTTGTGTTATTTTTGACAATTGCCAGAATTCAAGCATTTCATCAGAAATTTCTGGTAATCAACTTCAGGATAAAAATTGTATTTTGTAAACCTAGAACCTATGTGGTAATACTGACCACAAGGACAGCCATTTTGAAATATGTGAATGATTGTGGTTATCCTCAAGAGTGGTTATACATACTGTATATGTACATGACACTGTGACATTATTAAAGTAAAATTAATTGATGTAATTTGGGAAGTTGAAGGAACTAGTTAAATATGGATGAAACTTCCGATGCAAAGTAAAATTAAGTTATTTCCTTTGAGCTAAGATTAAGTATTTGCCATATGATCTACACCAAAAGAATACAGGGTTATTCAAGAAGCTGGATAGAAATACAGTGTTTGGTAAATTTATGAGTGTGTATATGGAAATATTTTGTTTACAGTTTATATCACATCATGATTAGACATCACTTGGATGGTTTCAGGTTCGACATTAGTTATACATCATGAGATTAGACATCACTGATGGTTTCAAGTTCACAAGTTATACATCATGATTCAGAACATCACTGATGGTTCAGGTTCACATAGTTATACATCATGATTAGACATCACTGATGGTTCAGATTTCACTTAGATATACATCATGATTGGAGACATCACTGATGGTTCAGAGTTCACACTTAGTTCTTCATATCACAAACCATAGTAAGTGTCCATTTTTCTGAAAGGTACAGCATTAATTGTTAGCGAGGTTTTATATATAATTTCATAAGCAACGTACATTATTCATTATCTTGATTGCATTTATTGTATTCTTTGACAAAACCATGTTATATGGGTTTTGATGAATATATATTAGTTCCACACAACACAAATTGAACTATTGTATCTTGGGAGAAAAATGTATGACATATTGTTGCAATAATTTGGACCACTAGTCCAATAAGTGACTTATTTTGAAGTTGCATTATTTGCTTAATCCAATCCATATTGTACGACCTATAATAATTGTAGACTTTGGGATTATCAACCTACATAGTTTTGACTTAGAACAAATTATAAGACAATGTCGATCACTCTTGCGTCAATCTTTCCTGAGAATACTAGCCATCTAGCCCAAGTGCAAACATTCTACTATGTAGTAACTTAATTCTTGTGACAAAACCTACACACTTTTACTGGTTGATTTGTGAGTCAAATAAATTTTATATCAATGTAATTTATATATCCTTGTATTTTTTTCCCTTTTTCAGAACTTCCCTTATTACTGGTAGCCATAATACTTGGGTTCAAAGCCTGATTCATGTGACTTAACCAATACAAGCTTTTGTTGAAAGAAATTATATCTATTTTGAGAGGTCCAAATAAATAACCAACCTTAATAAATATCAGATCTGGCAAAATTAGTTTCCCAAAACCTTTTTCTTTCCTCACCCGGATTACACTAATTATCTTTGATTGTCAATCATAATTAACTAGATTGGTCCACACAGATTGCAGTCCTGTGTATGACAATGTCAATATGCATTTAATTCCCTTTAAATATTTTATATTCAGTGCTCAAAAGTAAGGATGGTGAAATTATTTCTAGTTCAAATTTGGGGAAAGAGTACTCTTTCCTAAATTACATAGAATGAACACAAACAATCCGATTGCTTTTTCTCATGAGTTACACTTTGCATTGATATGAAAATTTAATAGCTTGCTTGTTTAATGAATGTATTGATTCCAGAAAGAAGTAAGCATACTCAAATAAGCAGTTTTCCAATTTTACCAATATTACACCTTCCCTTTTTAATGTGTAGCTGGCTGTCAGTCAACTAGTAATAACCCCTTGTCTGTGATTTTAAAATCTGAAATAATTCAGTCTGAATATTGCAATGAAAAATGTTTCGAATTCTAAACAGCTGACTGCGGAGTATGTTTTGTTTTTATTTGAAAGACTGACATACGACCCATCATTGTTAGTATACCCTGTGGTATTGGGACCTGGGTTAAGCGAAATATCCATAAATATCGTTATATCCTGCGGAGGGTCGCATGACCGGGTATGAGCTAGACTAGTTTGCCCATGTTTGGACCATTTAACTAGTGGCACCTTAGAGGAATTGAATCCTGTACGGCACAGCCTCCATACCACATGACAAGGCAAAAACTGATTTGACTACAAGTGAGACTGGAATGTATAAAGATGTGAAGTTACATAATACTCAAAAGATGCACCATTTCTGAAAGTCTCGGCATCAACAAAGAATTGAACTAGGTGTGACTTGTGTTGAACACAAACAAGATGCAAAACACTAAGACTGAAAGTCGAGCACAGGCACGAATGATGGCAGCCATGTTAAATACACATAGCAAAACAGTACACTTGAACGAAGATATAAGTCTACAAATTCTAGCTATTAACTACCAAAACAGAAAGAAAAACCACCACAATGAAAGCACAAATATCTTACCCAAACACAAGAGACGCAAATCAAGAGTCGATGGCTAAAACAACAGTAGTAAATTACGATTTAAAAAAATAAACTACGGCAGAGAGAAATTAACAGTGGCAGCTATTGTACAGCGCCCTCTAAATATGAAGCAAATGTACTAAGCAAATGTCTGAGAGGTGATTTTTTATAATACTTGTAGAGGTATATTTAGAAAAAACAAACAATTGTTTTCCCACAAGGCCTCCACTAATCACAATGTCCAAGAGAATTCAATTTGAATTTTAACGAAAATTCCACATTTTGAGACTTACTACACAAAATCCATATTTCTCCCAGAAAAGTTGTTCGAATGTTTAATCACTTGGATTGAATTCTATAAAATTCTGGTCTAGAATCAATATGAAATATTCCTCTATTGCTAATGTAAAATTTTGACAATTTTTCTCTCCCATGGAGAATTACCCATATACATGTACATGTATATGCTATCGTTAGACCTGTATTAAATACAATACAAGTCCGTTACCGTCCTGACGTAATTCCGTTACTATGATTGAAGGTCATTTTTTCAATAAAGGAATAATACCTGTAGGGTTCAAATTTTATTTTGCATTGTAGTTATTAACCCAACTAAACTATATACAAGTAACACCCCTTTTGGAAATTACTAAACTTCACAGAGATTTATTAATTTATGCAAGACCTGAAAACTGCTTGTCCTTCACCGTAATTCCGTTACCAAAATTTTGACCTCTCTAAAGTGACCCAGCAGGTGAATTTTTTTTCTTCATTTGTGTCCAATGAATCTGTCAGATCTTGGCTCCTATTTCATACACAGATTAGTTGTCTAGTACAAAACATATTTTCTAGGTGATGGGCAATGTTGGCTGGGTAATGAATGGACGTCATTTCGTTACCGGAGGTATGCCCATGTACATGAAGACGAACGTTCTTTTGCTTTTGTTCTTTAGATTTCTAAGACAAATTTGTTAAAATTTAACAAATGCGTGCTGCATTTTGCATTTTTTCATATGTGCACGTAATACTTTTGAATTTACTATTTTATACCAATAACTGGTTGAATGTTGCAATCTATTACTGGCGTAACTCAGAATTCAGACAAGAACTTCGTACAGTTGTATCTGTGGGATTTGATAAACTTAAAAATTGTAGAAAGTGTGGAAATATTAACTAAGACGGTTTCAGGTGATTCAGTCACAAAGAAAAAACAATGACATCACCACTGAATTTGTATACACAGTTAAAGATGTTATCTCCTGTGTTTTTCATTATTTTACCGTCAATTTCAAACAATTATTTCATGTATTATATTCTTATAAAAAAGAAGTAAGATATTCTACAAAATAGTTGTCAGAAGCTCAGTTTAACAATAATTTAGTACCGAAATGAATTAATGACATGACTCACAAGAAAGTCATTTAGTGGTCACATATTTACTGTCAAACCATGCTTCACATGATTATTTTGAGAAATATATTCAATAGTCAGCAAATTTCTGGAAATAGCCCCCAAAAAGGCAATACATCTTTCAGATCACACAAACAAAAATGTAAAAAGGTGCATTTTGAAAGCCACTATACACTATTAGTTTGAGGAAGTAAAGAACACATTCAAGATCTTCTTCTAGCAGGAGTTATACGAGAGAGCTGTAGTCTGTATGCTGCTCCAGTGGTACTGGCTAGAAAGAAGGATGGATCTTTACATATGTGTGTAGACTAACGCTAACACAAACAAAGATGCTTTTCCACTAACATGCATTCTTGAATCCCTTGATGCCCCTATAGGTGCCAAGTATTTTAGCACACTTGATCTTGTGAGTAGCTACCACCAAATTCAGATGCATGAAGAGGACCGGGAAAAAACAGCATTTACAACTCAATTAGGTTTGTTTGAATACAACCTGTATGCCATTTAGATTGTGTGGAGCTCCGGCTACATAAAGAGATTGATGCAAAGATGTTCAGGTGATTTGACTGCAATTGTTGTTGATTTAATTAGATGATATTTTGATCTACTCTTCGTCATTTGAACAGCATTTGGAGTATCTTGATCTGGTTTTCAGGCGACTGAAGGCTCATAACACGAAGTTAAAACCTTCAAAGTGTCACTTCTTCAACATAATTTGGATCATCAGAGAGGTATCTCAACAGACGAAGGCAAGACCAAAGCGGTTGGTTAATGGCCAGTCCAACAGACATTAAAACAGTTGAGAGTTTTCTTAGGTTTACCAGTTATTATAGGATATACGTATCAGAAATTGTGTGGTTTAATTTCAAGTAATGTCAGAAGAGGTCACCAAGCTTCTGAAAAGGTGTAGTGAGAGTTGTCAGGTGCCGTTCCAATGCACATCTCGATATGCAGATTTCAACCAGCCGTTCATTGTAGAAGTTGATGCCAATCTTGATGGTTTGGGTGCAGTCTTGTCCCAAGAACAAGAGGGAACGTAGAGTCATACCGGTAGCCTATGCGAGTCGCACTCTCCGTCCAAACGAGCGAAAGATGCAACGCTATAGTTCAATGAAATTGGAACTTCTCGCACTCATTTGGGCTGTGACAGAAAATTTAAAGACTACCTGTACATTTATAGTGTGGAGCTACAATTATGCTTTGAGTCATTTGCAAACAGCACGCTTGGATGCAACTGAACAAAGATGGGTAGCTAATCTGTATACTTTGACTTCAAGATCAGATACCGTTTTGGTTGTGAGAATGGAAACGCAGATGCCTTGTCTCAACAAATACCAAGAGAAAACGATGACGTACCACAAAGTAGTGTCGAAGATCTTCTTCATGAATTATCTCCTTCAACCGTTACACCTTCAGAATTACGAGTGGTATGTGGAGGTGAAAACATAGAGTTGGCACCAGCGAGAAGTCAACAAGCAATATCATCACAGATATCAGCATTTCCGTCCTATTCAAGAGAGGAACTCTAACAATTGCAACAGAAAGATACAACAATTCAATGGTTTTTGATGTACTTCAAAGAAAGAAGACAACCCACTTATTCAGAAAGGAAGAAAGAGACACATCTTGTTTTGGCCCTTCTCAAGCAGAGAGCAACGATTGTTGAATTGGATGGCGTATTGCATAGTAAACTTATTGATAATCATGGTACGGAGACAAAACAGCTAGTTTTACCACTCTGTTTGAAACCGACCATTCTGTCTTCACTACATGATCAGAGTGGACATCAGGGAGAAGAACAAACGTTTTCTTTGGTACAGCAGAAACGTTACTTGCCGGGTATGTTCCTAGATATAAAAGACTGGGTACAGCATTGTGAGCGGTGTATTGTGGCAAAACTGCCATATCCAAAGCCAAAAAATACACAGGAACACTTGCTAATGTCACGTCCCCTCGAGGTGATCACAATAGATTTTACTGTCATTGAGCCGGAATCCGACCATACTGAAAATGTTCTTGTTATCACCGATATATTCTCAAAATACACCATAGCAGCCTATCAAGGATCAACCCGCTGCTACCACAGCTAAAGTTCTAATAAATGAATGGTTTATAAAGTTTGGAATTCATGATAGGATACATTCCGATCAAGGAAGGCAGTTTGAGTCTGATCTAATTCAAAGTCTTTGTTCCTTGTATGGGATTCGTAAATCTAGAACCACTGCTTACCTTGCGCAAGGCAATGTACAATGGGAATGTTTCAATAGAACTGTATGCATGATTTACGTAGAACACTAACTGAGAAACAAATAAAAAACACTGGCACAAACATTTAAGTGAGTTAGATTATTGCTACAATGCTTTTACACCATTGAAGATACATGTAGTGTAATGAAAACAATATCAGTTTACAGGACGTCATGAGATCCAAAACGCTTATTCATCACAACTATATCAAGTCGTAGATCAGCCTGATCCAAATAACTGTGTATATTCAATTCAACCATTGGGAGGTTTCAATCAAGTGAAGAATGTACACTCTACCGAACTGAATGACAAAATTCATGAGGACAACATCAAAATCAATAGCAGAAAGAAAACAAAAACCTCAGAAAGAAAAACTCCACTAGAAACAAACAATGGTAGTTCAGAATCAGAATTAGAAATAATGATAGCTGATACAGAGAATTCTTCTAATGAAGGATTGACATAGCACCAGAACCTAAACTACCATTATGACTGTCAGTAAGAACAACAGCAGGAAAACACAGCAATCATTTTAGAGAGCCTTGTTCGGCTGTAAGTCAAGAGCAGCATTTACAAAATATTGATCAAAATCATAAAATAACCATTAATGTGGAATTAGGAGTTCTACTCTTTATGATCATCCGTCTCAGTAGTTTTTATTATGTGATTTTGGGATTAATCAGTGGATCAGTCCACAATAGTATGATAGGATTAAGATTATTATTAATGTTAATTGTGATTTTTCCTAATCGGTGCAGGAAAGTAGCAAAAACTGTTGGGCAATTACAGTCCTACATGGATTCTTGAATCTGGTAGCAGTGCAGCGTCTTCTGTGTTATCGGCAGATGAAGTTCAGGGTTACTCACTAGTATTGGAAAGCCAGGGTTTTACTCATTTTTTTAGACAAATTGTCTCTGGGATAATGAATGGAACAACCGATTTACCATGTTGAGTTCTTGATCGAACTTTGGGTTCTTACCCAAGACATGGGAGGTATCGTGATGGTAAGTTCATAAAATTGATAAATTTGGTGAGCCAATCGAAAGTGGATGACACTTGGAAGTCAGCTGTAGTGACCAGAAGGCAGGCAATTTGTAAATTTGTAAATAAGTAATTCAATCATAGTATTGATTAACTTCCTAAGATTATTTGGAAAACTAATAACAAAGTGTAATTCAAATTGATTCCAGATTGTTAATGTATATGTGTTTAAATGGTGAGATTATAGTTCTTTAACCCTAACCCTCCAGGGTATTTTGGCTAGAAACCCGCCAGATGCAACAGATTGTATAGTTTGTCAGTGACTTGGCTGCCCAGTGCAGCAAGATCCATCTGTTCACAAATCTCAAGGCCGAACTGCCTCAGAGTCTGTCGTCACCAAACGCAGCAGGATACAACTCTGGCATTGTTCAATGGGACCAACTCTCAATAGAAACAGACTTGGCTGCTTATGCACTGGTGTTGACAGCTAAATTCATCAAAGTGCATCAGACTTTTCCACCTGATGCACTCTGCTGCGTCTGGCAGGGTTAGGTTAAAGTAGGTTGGTTTGCTAAGGGAAAACACAAATTTGGACTCGTTTTAGTTTAAGGTTTGGAAAGTTTTGCTTGGTGGTGTGTGTAACCAACTGACCTCGAAGACTTAGTCACTGACTTACGTAAGGATAATTTATTAGGTATTCGCGTGCGACAGCATGAACACCTTTTCAAATTGTTCGTTTTTTTTTTGCTGCTTCATCCTCGCGAAACTTATCGAACTAAAAAAACATTGTTGCAAAGTTCAGAATGACTTCATATTTTGCACTTACAATCTTTGGAATTCCTAGATTGCTCTCATAATGATGACGTAAGAATATCAACACTAATTAATTTTCTATTTAATTATTAATAATTAAATACATTCTGCCCTCAATGCCTCAACGGAAATTATGCATGTGCCACAAATGAGTAAACGTGTATTGAGCTTAATAATATTTCAAAAATTCATATCTCATGAACCACAATTAAGATATTTCACAATCTTTGCGTCATCTTAAAGATCTTGAATTATGTCATATTTTATTCACAGACATGACCCCAATCTGACCTTTCTTTCCGGTTGAAACTATTTATTAGAGTCATAATAAATATGGACTTACTGTAATAATTTCCCGCCTCTATATTAAAAACGACTTAAGCATCCCCATTCCACACACACATTTTGTTAACAAAAAATCAGAAACTTTCATTTGTGTGGCTTAAATGTTCAGTCGGAATTTTAAGAAGTCATTTATGGGTAATTGGAACTGATAAATGGAACCAGGTAATGACAGTTTCGGTGGGGTATCTGGGTACCCAGATACACAGCACTGTGTCACACCCACATCTGGGTACCCACATACATGTACACAGCACTGTGGAGTGCATTGTGGAGTGCATTGTGGAGTGTCGTGGCCGAGCGGTCGAGCTTACCGGACTCAAGTTCTGGTGTTAGCAGCAGAATGTGGGTTCGAATCCCGGCCGTGACACTTGTGTCCTTGAGCAAGACACTTAACCATAATTGCTTCTCTCCACCCAGGGGTTAAATGGGTACCTGTGAGGACAGAGTTGGTTGATTAGCCCTATATGCGCTGTAATGGCAGCAATTGAGCTGTATACTCCCCAGGGAGCTGAGATGGTTTCAGGAATGATTTATGAGCCTTATGAGCAGGAGTAATAATATAATGCGCCTTGAGCACCACTTAGTTGGTGGATACGTGCGCTATATAAGTCCACATTATTATTATTATTATTATTATTATTATTATTATTATTATTATTATTATTATTATTATTATTATTATTATTATTATTATTATTATTATTATTATTATTATTATTATTATTATTATTATTATTATTATTATTATTATTATTATTATTATTATTATTATTATTATTATTATTATTATTATTATTATTATTATTATTATTATTATTATTATTATTATTATTATTATTATTATTATTATTATTATTATTATTATTATTATTATTATTATTATTATTATTATTATTATTATTATTATTATTATTATTATTATTATTATTATTATTATTATTATTATTATTATTATTATTATTATTATTATTATTATTATTATTATTATTATTATTATTATTATTATTATTATTATTATTATTATTATTATTATTATTATTATTATTATTATTATTATTATTATTATTATTATTATTATTATTATTATTATTATTATTATTATTATTATTATTATTATTATTATTATTATTATTATTATTATTATTATTATTATTATTATTATTATTATTATTATTATTATTATTATTATTATTATTATTATTATTATTATTATTATTATTATTATTATTATTATTATTATTATTATTATTATTATTATTATTATTATTATTATTATTATTTTTTTTTGTTGTGGAGATATACGTCTCCTTTTATTTCGATACAACCACATTCCACAGTATTACAATAATATATTACAATTCAGTGAATGCGCTAAATTACGGAGTAGAACAAAATACAGACTTTAACAAATGTTTATACAAGTAAAATTACAGATAAAAACTAAAAAGGTAATAATACTTTTCTCCTTTACTTGACACAAAGCTTCTGATTTTTGCATACAAAAGTTAACAAAACTATCTATGGTAAGTCTCTGTTTTTCCAAAAGGATGGTTCTTTTCAGGTTGTGTTGAACTTTCTCAATAAAATCTGATCCGACAATGGATTAATTTCACCTAAATTGGAGACATCTGGAGGTCCAGATAGTTTTGTGAAGTTTGGCGATCAAGATTAAGCAAAAAGTGTCAATTTGTTTTCCGTATCCCAATATCCTATTGCTATCGTTGAGATAAAATGTTTGTTACCCTTATATTTACGAAGCTGACATATTCTAAAAATATCCAGGATGTCCACGTATTTTTACAATATATAAATACATGTTCTATAGTTTCTTTCTTGTTTACATAACCCACATTGATTGTCTTTGGAAACTATTTTTTCATTTTCTGTAAAACATCATTAGTTGGGAGGATACGGTGGCGTAAACGATACCAGAGATCTCTCATCATCAAAATCAATACTTTGATTGTTAGCTTTTGCCAAATCTCTTTCCAGTCAAAAATTGCTTGTGGGCTAATGTTTAGTTTAATCCATATCTTTTCAACTACAGGCAGTATGAACATTTCCTCAACCATACTTTTTATATATACTTTTAACGGTAATATTCGCAACATGAACTGTCTCATCGCCTATTTGGAGATATAAACAACTGCTGACATGACGAGCTGGACCTTCTCTGTTTTCTTGTAACAAGTTACTATCAACATGTTTCTTTAAACCTGCCACTATTTTTCCGGCATTAATTGGCTTTATGTTACATATCTTAGCCAGTTCTTGGGGAGATATAAGTCTGCCTTTGTTGGCAACATGTTCCAGCAATAACATTGCATGATGTTTTAATATTTTGTATCAAGTTTTTTTTCCGTATTAGTTATAATTGTATTGTTCCACAAAGGTATTTGGAGAGCTTCATTAATACAAGTCACATTTAGTTTTATAACACCCTTTGCTTTTTGAAAAGCTTTCACAAGGTCTCTATAAAAACGGGTAATTTAGGTCCAATTAACTTGAGGTTGTTAAAAACAAACCACCCAGGTGTTTTGGTCAGTGTTTGTTTGCTTGATCCAAAAGTCAAAGAGATACTTCCATTTTTCCGTGTCTGGTACAGTATTTCTGAAGCCATTTTAACAACAAAGCATCTAATTTACAAGTTATGTTAATTAGACCGGTTCCACCTAATTCTGGTGGTCCTCTTGATAGTATCTCTTTTAATTTTATCAGGTTTGGAGGACCAATAGAAATTGAAAATACTTCTATCTATTTCTTCTTTTCAAGTACTGCGAACAAGGAATAACTGAACCATAATAAGCTAAACTACTACCAATAAGACTGTTAACAACCACCGCTTTCCTTTCATAGTCAGTGACCTTTCTTTCCATCTATTAAGGACATTTTTAATTTTATTGGACTCTTTTCCAGCCATATGTCTTTAGGTTTAATACCATTTCCGAAATAAATACCAAGGATCTTAATCTTTTGGTTGTTCCAATTGAAATTCCCGGATTATCTTTTCCTATTTTTCCACGCACTGAGCCACAAGCCTTGGGTTTTTGCTCATTTATTTTAGAACCCGACCCTTCAAGCCGTAGGTATGAAAATATTTTGTAATGAAATAAACTCACTGTTATCGGTAATAAAAATATTGGTATCATCAGCATGCTGAACAATTTGATATTTAACTGTTTGGCCTGGTAGACCAACTCCTTTAACTCCATTTTTACCTCGGATAAGATTGGCTAAACCTTCTACACATATGGCATATAAAAGAGGGATAGTGGGCACCCTGTCTTATGCCTCTTGTTGCTTGAAAAGGCTCGGTGAAAAATTATTTACGTTAATAGTAACCGTGCTGGATTTTTTGTAAAATATTTCAATCCACCGCCTCAAAACACAGGGTATTCCCCATTTTTTCCATCATGGCGAACATATATTTCCACTCGATACGATCAAAAGCTTTTTCTTGATCAACGCTTATAATAGCAGCTTCCTTGTTATAAAAATTCACATAATCGATAACATCTCTAAGAACCATTAAATTATCTTGAATATCTCTACCTTGAACCCCGCAAGTTTGATTCTTCAGCAATTAATTCAGGCAAGATGATTCTGAGGCGTTTAGTAATAAGTTTTGAAATAATCTTGTAGTCAACGTTGAGGAGACTGATCGGTCTCCAATTCTTAAGTTCGCTTCTTTCCCCTTTGTTTTTATAAATTAACCTAATTAATGCTCTGTTCATAGAGTCTGGTAACTTTCCTTTTTCGTAACAGTAATTAACCAAATCAAGAAATTCACTCTTTAATAAGATGCCAAATATTTAAGTAAAATTCGACCTGTAAGGCCATCTAATCCCGGCGCTTTATTTTTTGCCATATCTTTAAGCGCCAAGTAAAGTTCTTCTTTCAGTGATTGTTTTCTCCATGTTTTGGACAGATTCTTCTTCAAATTCATATTTTGAGACCAAATTTAGAATTTTCTGCAGATAAAAATTATTAATTTTTGGGTAGAAAATAAGTCTTTATAAAAATTCTAACAGCATCCACCATTTCTGAGGGTTTATTAATTATATGATCTTTGTGTGTTTTCAATTCCCTATAAGGTTGTTGTTTTTTTGCTGTTTTTCAGTAGAAAGAAAGTATTTGCTGGGTTTCTCCATATCACACTTATGTTTAACGTGGACCCCGAGTTTGGCTCTTTCCCAGTTAGCAGTCTCATAAAGTTAAATTTTTTGTTCTATATCTCTAATTTTAACTGAAATATCTTCGGAATTATTGCTAATAAGGTTTTGGTATTCTTTTTTTAAGGTGTCTTCCTCTTTTCTTTCTTTATATCGTTTTTCTCCATCATACTCTTTAAGAATTTCTTTCAACCTGTTTTTACCCAAATCCCACCAAATAAGCGGGCATTCGTAAACAACTTTCTGGGTTTTCCAAAAATTCCAGAACAACTCTAACCTCAAATTACATTGGCTGTCTTTAAGTATTTCATTGTTACAATACCATCTTCCTTTACCGGTAGGAACAGTTTGATTTTCTAACCTGAGTATAAGAGTACTGTGATCTGAAAGCCCAGATGAATCAATGCTAATTTCTTTTAAATTAGTTCTTAGCGTTTTGGACGTGAGAATATAATCGATTCTACTAGGTTTCTTGATCCCTTTGTGATAAAATGTAAAACCGGGCTCATTTCGTAATGCGGCCCACGTGTCACTGAGGTTATTTTCCTGAATAAAATTTAACAGGGAGGTTTTGCTTTGATCATAAATTCCATTAGCATTGATATCACAGTTCAGGTCACCAGAAACAATATAGTTACAGTCAGTAATAATGTTTTTAAAAGACTTGCCAAATTCCACAAAGAAACGTTTGCGGAACGTAGCGTTATTTGGCGCATACATAGATATGATACTAATCACCTCTCCACCCATTCCTATGTCGCCTTTGGACCCATCTGCCATTAGAATCATGTGTAATATTAATGAGATTTAGACCACTCTTCTCAGAAGTGAGAATATCTACCCCACAACTGTTGTTTTTTCCATGGCTGAAAGCGTTCTGCCCACACCACTGATTGCGCCACACCGCTTCATCGTTAACCATCCTATGAGTCTCTTGAGAAAAACAATGGCCGCTTTTTTTCTTAAAAGGTATTCAAAACAATGTCCTCTTTTGTGGGTTCCTGAGTCCATTAACATTTAGTGTAGCTATTGTGTATACCATTTGAAAAAGAATGACAAATCTAAACATCGGTTTATAATAAAAAGACACCTCACCATTAATAGTGTTGAAGTCCTGAATTCTACTTCTGTTTTGCTTTATCTTTCGTATCTTGACGTATTGGGCCAATCTGATATGGTCCTTTTTTCTGTATTGCGCGATTGCTCCACCACCGCGTTTCTTCCTGAATCGTTGGACTCCTTTGTCTGACATATGGCACCAGTTCTTTCTTGACTTGGGGTTGTTCATATACATGATGTTCTCCTCGAATCTGGGTCTCTTGTTCCATATCTTCCGTTTCTTCGCTGTTTGTCATTGTCTCTGTTGTTTGCCTGTCTTCTGACAAATTCTTTTAACAGCTTCAGCCCATCCAATCTTCTTCTTGAGCATTTTTCTAGCCATCATGTCTGGTAGAGCTTGACCTTTGCTTTGGGTATTAAGTTCTTGTTCAGTTTCTTGCGTGTTGTCTCGTTGATCGTCGGCTGATTTTGGCTGGCCTTATCGGTATTCGAATTTTCTGCCTGTTTTTGTTTGAGGACTGTTTTGTTGTTGTTGGTTTCTCTCTGCCGCTTCTTCTCTTTCAGGTCTTTGGCCACCGCCTCATCCCATAAACTGTTCTCCTTCTTTTTTGCGGGAATCGCGTTTCGCGTTGCCTTGTCTTTTTGGGTGTTTTGGGTTTTATTTGGCTCTTTTGTTCTTTCTTCCGTGGTACCTTTGTCCTTCCTTTCTGCGTTTTCGTTTTTGGCTTCTTTCGCTTGTGGGGTTGGCGTAGTTTCTTCCGTTCGATTTTTAACTCTGTGATGATAATTTCTGTTTTCCCATTCTTCCTCGAGGGTTGTTGATTTGTTGTCAAAATCTTCTCCATCTTCTCCTTCCTTCTCCTTCCTCTTCTCCTTCCTCTTCCTTCCTCTTCCTTCCTCTTCTCCTTCCTCTTCTCCTTCCTCTTCCTCTTCCTCTTCCTCCTCCTTCTCTTCCTCCCTATCCTCTTCCATTTCCCTTCTTCAGCGCCGTTTTCTTCAAACTGTCTTTCCTTTCGTCGTCACTGTCTCTTGTATGTTCTAACACTTTGTCTATCAGGGGCATGTTCTTCAGGATGCCCCAGTTTGTCATGGGAGTCTGATCGGTGTTCTCTAGAGCCACAGATAAAGCAACGACCCCGCTGGTTACAGTCTCTGGCCATGTGCCCTGGTTGTTGGCAGATTTTGCATGTTCTTTCTTGTCCCCGATGTCGTACCGGTAAGTTGAAACTTCCAACCCTGATAAAGCTCGGGATTGGTTTTGATGTGTTTGAGAAGCAAGCTCCGGACCCATTTTCATGTTGTTGTCGAAATAGTGATACTGCCTTCGGATATTGACCATTGTGCCATACTGCATTAAGGCATTCATGACTATGTTGTCACTCATCTCGTATGGAGCCTTCACGTACACTACAACTGAGTTGACCAATTCAATTCTTTCGCATTCTATTCAAATGAAGTCCTTTGTTGCGATCAATTCACAGTAATGTTCGCCACTGAATGTAACATTGTACCAGTTGTTGTCCAGTTCAGCGATGCATTGACTGCATTGTCCGTATTGAAATCTTAGTGGCGGCGTCATACACTTGTTTGGCTGATGGTCTATTGTGCTTTGATTGTGAATCTCACGGTGTTTGGTCTCTTCATGGTGTTAGAAAAACATGGTTAGACACCTTGATGGCGTCGTCATTGTTGCCAGCCTCTGACGAAAATACTATTCCTCAAAGAAGTCTCTTCAGTCAGAGACAATAAATTCAACCACAAAACTCGGTTTAAAGATTCCTCTTCTTTGGTGGTAAAACCTATTACTCACCGATAGGCGGATAAAAAGCTGTTAGTTAAGACGCTGAAAAGGTGATCATTTGCAGGAGCAAAGTTGACACACGTCTTGCGCCTCTTTCGAACGCTATCATCATCATCATCATCATCATCATCATCATCATCATCATCATCATCATCATCATCATACACATCAACATCAACATAATCATCATCACGACATCGAATCATCACCATCATCACCATCATCATCATCATCACCGTCACCATAATCATCATCACCACAATCACCATCACCATCACCATCACCATCATCACTATCATCATCATAATCATTATCGTCACCATCGTCATCATCAGCATCATCCTCATCATTCCCATCATCATCACCACCATCATCATCACCATCATCACCATCATCATCACCACCATCACCATCATCATCACCACCATCATCACCATCATCACCATCATCATCATCATCATCATCATCATCATCATCATCATCATCATCATCATCATCATCATCATCATCATCATCATCATCATCATCATCATCATCATCATCATCATCATCATCATCATCATCATCATCATCATCATCATGATCATCATCATCATCATCATCATCATCATCATCATCATCATCATCATCATATCATATTCATCATCATCATCTCATACATCATCATCATCATCATCATCATCATCATCATCATCATCATCATCAATCATCATCATCATCATCATCATCATCATCATCATCATCATCATCATCATCATCATCATCATCATCATCATCATCATCATCATCATCATCATCATCATCATCATCATCATCATCATCATCATCATCATCATCAAAATTTCTTCAATTCAGCTCAATGCACAACATCGTCATTGATTAATCATGTAAAACTATCACTAAATAAGGTTTGCTGAATCTGAAATTCGTGATTTAAGTTTCATATCAATTAATGTGGGTAGACATTTACTATAGAAATCCAAACATCAGACCATTGACTTTGGTGAACTTAAAGAGAGGCAAAAGTATGTGTGTTTAATATTGAACAGAATGGTAAAATGAATTATAATCATAAATGCCCAAGACAGTTTAGACAATCTGATTTGAGAAAAGTAATCACTGGGTGTATTAACAGATGGTAAAGATGGCTTATCAAAATCAGAGCAGTAATATGTGCGTGTTTGACTGTTCTATTTAAGATGCATGCGACATGATTTGAACCAATCAGAGTGACAAGTTTGCTAATAGAGCAAAGTATGTGTTTAATATTGAA